>JAJIYU010009698.1:0-16746 GCA_030144865.1 Tinospora cordifolia | reverse complement strand
ATTATCCGTGTGCCAAATGCTCTCGAGATGCTAACTTCCCTACGCAAGTGTGACTGCTCAAAATGAGCTAACAGGGCAAGGGCTCTCTTTGGACGATTCATCATCGCATTCCTTTCTTTGGTTTATTTTTAATTTTTTATTTTTATTTATTTTTTTTTGGTATTTCCTAGAGCTAGATTTCTTGAAAGTGGTATACTCTAACTGTAACGATCTATATTTTTGGATATTGCATCGACGAGTTCGACATGTATTTTCATGTATAAATTAATGAATTATAAATGAAATATATGATTTTATGATAATTACATTAATTAATGAGTGTATTAAATAAAAAATAAATAATAATATTAATATTAATAGTAATTAATATTAATAATGCGAGCTTAGTTAGGAAAAAAAGGGATGAATGAAGTGAAATAAATTTCTACATGTATAGATATATATATGCATATGTGTGTGTATATATATAGATACAGACATACAAAGATATATCTATATATATAGATACAAACATACAAAGATATATACATCCGAAAATACATACATACATATATATATATATATATAATGGAAAAAAGTGAAAAAAAGGATAAAGATGGGTGAGTTGTAAGATAATGGTTACATTTTTGTGACAAAAAAATATAATATAAGAGATAAAGAAGAGAGCAAAAATGTGGATGATAGGAAGGAAGAGGAAAGCGTTATCTACCATTTAGTGATGGTGAGACCTATGTCATTAATGTCAATATATATGTCATGTGTGATGCTCATTTGCTTCATTCTTCACTCATTCTCTCCAGGTGCCCATCTGGGAAGGAAAGAAAAAACGAAAACCAGAGAGAAGCGAAATAGAAAAAGAAAAAAAAAGGGGGAAGAAAAAGCTATATTTTTCTTAAAGATCCGTCACTTTGGATAAAATATTTTTACCTCTTTTTAATTCAAAATTATTATGAAAGTTATGAATTATAATTTTTCTAGCGTAATTTTTCAAAAAAGTATTAGTGTCGCACCCCACTTTGTAAAAGTGACATCACGACCGGCACACAATACCATATACGCTACATCTACGTATACAGTACTATGTCAGCCTCTCACTGTTAATCCTACTCAATATCCCTACAGAAATTTTGGCAGAGTCTCCTCTAAAACTTTGACTTATCCCAAAAATTCGTCACCTGATAAACAATATTATGATCTACAAACATAGACAGGGTATCCCATATATCATTCACAAATCAAAACTATTTCCCACTCTCCTCTTAGTGAAAGTAACACTGCTGTCTCTCTAGCTGATATTATATATACAATGATAATTAGGATTATACAAAAGTAAAACTCATAAACCAGATAAGCCCACTCACATAATAAAACTGGAAGAGTTGTCTACTCTTCTCGCGCTGGCCTTTTTCTTTTTCTATCGGTTCCTGAAATGTTAAAAATTAAGTGAGCCACTACATGCCCAGTGAATATTCTTTATCTAAGGCATTTAATTGCATTTAAATAAACATGCAAATTCTCAAATCAAATAAAACATTCAAATTCAGCACACTCATTTACAAAATATATAAATGCATTTAACATAGTGTTTATGCCAATTTAAAACAATCATGCACCTCTTTATCCTTCCATTTAAAACAATTATACATTTCCCTATCCTTCTAGATCTAGAGTCAGTCTCACTTCTTGTTTGGCCTCAACAAAAGTAGACTGCAACTTTGATTTTTCCCATTTCCAACTCATTTTGAGGATTATCACATAGGGAAAGGCTGATACTTCTCATGGTTCAGTCTCATAGGATTATCACATAAAGAAGTATTATTCCCCATGGCTCAGTCCATCGAAACGATATCATATTTTAGATCTGCTCTTGCAAATCCAAAACACATTGCTATGTATATAAAATTTCATGAAAGCCAAATCAAATGCAACATATGCTCATATCAATAACATGCTTACATTCAAACCATTTTTTTTTATCTACAATGTCATATAAATAACAAAGATAAAGAAATACTCACAGAATACCAACATTAAACCCCGTTGGCACGTAACTCATTCTCTGGTAACTAATCAGCTTTTCCAACCTTTAATGTAAAATTTTAATAATATATACTTCATCATTTCATATCATATCAGGTGCATCCATTCATGTTTAAGGAAATCAGAAGTTTTAGACATAAAGCAATATTCTCTGAAATACCAAAAAATAACTATTACTCACCAAAATTATCGTCAATCAATTTCCAGTATCCCCTTCAACCTCTATACTCAATTTACCAAAATTATCCTATCAAAAATAATTTCAAAAGCACCAATCAAATTCAAATTCATTTCTATAACCAATTTCTAAGTATTTATTTCTCATTTTTAATCATACACGCACATCAGCCTCACGTATCGATGCGCATTGCCTCGAATAATCTCAATAATCATAAAACTAATATTCTGCTCCTATAAAATATTTTTTACGGCGAAAAATAACTTAAATAGTCTTTTAAATCATATTTTATGTAATTTTCTATATATTTTTTTTAAAAACCCCATTGCTCAATTATTCACCAAAATTTCAATTGATATCCAAAATTCATAATTTTAGTGTCGATAGGTACGTATTTTTATTCTCTACATTTCTATAGGTCTCAATCAGAGTTTCATTTGGGTTTAACATACCGAAATGCCTATCCAAAGGTTATAAACTTTGGGTATTTATTTTAAAATTTACAGGGTAAACTAACACAATCTAACCACATATCTGGAATCTACTTATCGTCAAGAGTGTTTTGGTATAATTTTTGTTGAGTTTTACTCACTGTAGGAAAATACCCAATTTTTGGGTACGGCTATAAAATACCAAATTTACTAAAAATTAAAGCGATAGAATTGTAGTACTAGCTTAATTAGTATTTTTGTAATTAGAATTTAAAGAAATAGCTTACCGATGTGTCGAATGGGGTGAAAAATCGAACCTCCCACGTCCTTTTCTCCTTTCCGTATTTTGTTCTCTCTGTGCATTTCTTTCTCGTCTTTGTTTGTTGCGATAAAGAAGAAAGACGAAATGAGAGAAAATGAGCTAAAAATGCTTACCGCCCCCCATACACTCTCACATGCTCACTTATTCCACTCCAAATACCCACCGTCCCAACATGTATTATATAATGCACTAACCATTTGCTTTTGCTTTTGATTTGTTTTTTTTCTTTCCCAACGGACTATACCACCCCATTATTCTTTAAACATGCCCAACATCCCATTCCATATATTATTTTTTTTCCCTTGTTTTGGTTGCAACATCTTCCAACCTGCCATGCACGTACAACAACCATCCAAAAGCATTCAACTTGACATTCCCTTAGCCAATATATACATATATATATTGCCACT
Organism: Tinospora cordifolia; assembly: GCA_030144865.1. Lineage (NCBI taxonomy): Eukaryota > Viridiplantae > Streptophyta > Magnoliopsida > Ranunculales > Menispermaceae > Tinospora > Tinospora cordifolia. The sequence goes on along the minus strand of JAJIYU010009698.1, from coordinate 13,365 downwards.
TTCAATTCACCACCATATACCATATTCTTTATTTTTTCCCAAATCAACGTACCCACCAATTAGTTTATATAACTTCAATATTAAGATGTTCCATCATTTCTTTCTATGTATTTATTTATTTAATTATTTTTTTAATACTACTTTAATTCTCCAAATCACACACACACACACACATATATATATATATATTGAACCCATTATTTAATTTAATTAATTTGGTTTAATTAATTTCTACACATTTATTTAATTTAATTAATTTATATCTATATTGTGTATTTTTAATACATATGTATAATTAACATGTACATATACACGTATTCCGTATAAATACGTATATTTATACTTATTATTTCTATTTAAATGAATTTACGTGTCTGATTAAAATACGGAGTGTTACAATTAGTTAATTGTGGACCCAAACCTAGGGTGTATTTTTACTTAGAGTATAAATACATAATATATATATATATATATATATATATATATATATTATTGTATTCAGATCAACAAGTAGAAAATAGATATATAGTTTTTTTTACTCATATAGGCTCTAAGAATTTATATAGTAATTGAAATCTAACACATATGGGTATACATATTGACACTTAAATTTTATGATGGGCATTAAAATGTTAAGAATGAAATTCTGGACTAAATGACGCTAAAATTAAAATTTTTGGAGGTAAATTGATATATTAAATTTGCATTTATGCAGTTTAAGGATTAAATAATAAAAAATGTATATAAGGTGATACGATAATAGAAAATGTTATATAATGTTGTTATATAATGTTAGATATACAGTGTTGTGAAACATTATGAAATACTTACAAAAAAATGCATAACATAGAAAATAATTAAAATTTCTTATTTACTGTATTGAACCGCAAAATTTACTAAAAAGGTTGGTTATTGTACATTAAAAGTGGGTCATGTGTCGACAATATAAATTATTGATATTTGGTCAATTTTAAGGGTTTAATGGTACCTATTGACTTTGTTGACCACGTTGACCCTGTTGATCATACAGGTCAGCGAGTGTTATGTTTGATTAGAGTTGATGGTATTGACCAAATATTTGTAAATTGACTATAATTTATCGAGTTAATCCTTTGATTGACTAAGGACCATAAAGTTAGATTTGAGCTAAGTTTCAAGTAGATGTTAAGAAACTACGTTGATTACCCAATCTCGAGATGAGCATCGGGAGTTGAGCATCTTTGTGAGTAGTGTTTTCTAATTTATTACTTAAACTTGTTATTCTGTTCATAAATAAAATACTATTACATATTGCAATGTATTTACATCTTTAAATGGGTTTTTAAATGAAAATGTGCATCGAATCTTGAGATCCGATGGTACGGGTTAGGGTATTGAATGTGGTTGAGCTTTGAAGACTGGATGCCGCTATATTTAGAGGTACATTCTATGTGAATTTTTAATTGACCCACTTATTGAGGATCTAAGGTCGCCATACATTAGGTATGTATTGGCGGATCCTTATGATGTTGTATGAGAATACACTTAACTATCTCGTAAGCTCGCTCGAGTGGATTTATTATTGTCTTGGAGGCTAGTGAGAGCCTCGACATGTGTTTTCATCATTAAAACTGTTTTCAAAATGGAAGATGCACGACTACATTATAGGTTTAAAATTCATTAACTGTTGCATTCACTCGCATAATATTATTTGTTCATGCATACATAAGATTGTTTTATGGATTTCCTGTTTTAAGTTATAGGTTAGATTAAGTTACTCACTAAGCCGCTACTGACAAATTGTCTCACTACTCTAACATTTCAGGTTCTTCTGCTACGGACAAAAGGAAAAAGTTGTTTATAGTGTAGAGCGACGTTCTCGGATTATTTTGGTAGATTCTTTACACAGTTCATTATTTAGAGAGTTAGTCATATGTGCAGGAAGTAAGAAAACTGTTGTAAATATTTTTTACTTAGACACTTCCACTACTACTACACTTAAAAGACTATATATAATTAACTTTTGTTTGACTTAAATTTCTATTGCAATTATTTGTTTGACTACTTTCGTATCTCTTGTAATTACTTTGATGATGTTGTGTATGGGATGTAAAGAAGGCTTAATAGTATTTTGACAAACTTAGCTTGCGAGTGAGTTTGGTAGGATACTGTGCTGGTCGCTTCGCCGTTCACCCTAGGAAATGGTGATTATGTCCATAATGATCTCCCTATTTTGGATATTCGATGAAACAAATAGATCACCTAGCATAACTTGATCAATAAGCTTATCAAGTGTTCCCGTGAGCCTTGCAATTTCCAAAGCTTGGTAGCATTAAAGCATTTAAACAAAGCATGGAAGCCCATCTCTAGATCCTTCTTGCAGATAGAGCATATAGGTGATTGGTTGGTTAAAAAAATAATGAAAAAATATTTAAAATTTTTTTTACTGGGCCTATATTTTTTTAATAAAAATTTGCTTAGCTTCAAAGTGCGAAAATAAAATAATCTCATAATTTTTTCATGTATTAATTTAAAAATAACTAATTACAACTAAACAATAATAAAATTTTGATAGAATTCTAGTAGTACTAGAATTGTAATCTAGATTATCTGCTACTAGAGTTTCAATTTGAATTAAATTAATATTTTTAGTAATTTGAATAATGTCTAAAAGAGTCTATAAATAGACCCTACGAGATTTAATACGTATCAAGTTCAGAAAAAGAGAAATAAAGTTTAGAGTGAATTTTTATTTCAACAGTGCTATTAAAGCAAAAGATCTGTTATTATAAAGATAGCATTATTACTGTTTATGATTAAGAACGGTTACATAAACTGCAAAGTAATTCTAGTGCTGCTCTTGCTCGGGTCCTGGTATTTGATAGAGTGTCCTGTTACTGCTCGTTGAACTGTTGCTGCTTCGTTGTTGTTGCTGGTCTCTGCAAACCGAAACAACAAGAAAATCAGTTTCAGTGTTGCTGCAAATCGAAAACAAAAGAAAGGAAGAAAACAGATTAAAATTCATATTTGAGCATTGTTGCAGACCAAAGGAATTAAAAAAACTGATTGTGCTTTGTTACTGCTACCTGACAAAATAGAAGAAAGTTAAAAGAAGAAGCACCTACAAATTTTTGGCACAGTGTTCTCACGGTGAGTACGGTGTTTCTGTCTCACTGTTGCACTTCTACCGTTTTGCTACCTACAGAGATACCGTGTTTGCTGTCCGCTGGTTCATAGCTCTCTTCCTGTGCTGCTGAAAACGCTTCTGCAAACCATCTTCTTGTTCTGCATCGACGCCGTGATTGCAAGTTGCTCTGCATTCTCCCGTTGATGCCCTTGCTCTGCGTCATCGTTGCAGTCCTTGTTGCACCGCTCATTATTCTTCTTCTTTGTTATTGCACTGTTTGATCTCTGTTCGCGTTGCCTCGCTCCTTTGCTGCGACTGCTGAAATTGGAGCTGCAAACCAAAACAAAAGAGGCACGCCAATTGTTCCTGCGTTACTGCAAACCGATCGGACTGCAGCTATTGCTGGTCCAATTTCCTCTGTTCTGCTGCTGCTTTGTCGCTCTGTCAAGCTCGCCGGACTATTGTTGGTGGTTGTTCCTGCTCACCAGCTGCTCCCTAATCGTGAAATCGTTGCTGCAAAGTTTTTTTTGTGATCGCTGCCAACCGAAAAGAAAGTTGCGTTGCTGATCGACCGAAACAAAGAAAGAAGAAGACAATCGAAGAAAGAAAGAAAGAAGAAGAAGACGCGCGGAGCAAACACAAAAAAAAAAAAAAAAAACAGGGGAATTGAAAAAAAATGAGTTAGTTAAAAAAAGGGTTGCAGAATATTAAAAAAAAAGAAGTGATTATTAAAAGAAAGGGAGAGATTATTATTAAAAAAAAGGGAGGGCTGCAGTTATATATATATATATATATTATGGCATTGAATAATAATTCTCATCGACCATCGTTTCTTATTTTTGATGGAAAAAAGTATGATCGATGGAATAAACAGATGAAAACTCTATTTGAATATCAGAAGTTATTAGATATTGTAGAGAATGAGTTTGTTGATACAGGTGAAAACGTATCAGTTAATCAACGTGATATGGTACGTGAAAACAAAAAAAAGGACAAAAAGACATTATATTTTATCTTCCAAACCGTTGATAACGTTGCCTTTAAAAGGTACAGAGAGCTGCTACAGTAAAAAAAAGCGTGGGATACCTTAGAGTAGGGGTGTTCATCAACCCGCCCAACTCAAACCTTTTGGATTGGTTTGGGTTGGGTTGCATTAGTTATTTGAGTTGGATTAGATTTTAAAATGCTTAATCCGAAGGGTTTGGGTTGGGTTGCGGGTTGAATACTTAAAAACCCGAACCAAACCGGCCCAACCCAATCTTATTTATTCTTTTTTTTAATAATAAATACTTTTAAAAATAAATAAAATAAGTTTTTGAAATATTTTTATTATATATAAATGATAAACTTTTAAGTAACTATTTAAATTGATATGTTTATTTATATTATATTAAATCTTATTTCTATATAAATACCATCTATTATTTTTAAAAACGAATAATAATTATTTTTCTTTCTTATAAAATCATCTATTTCATAGTAAAAGAATTTCAATTTGAAAGTTGACATCATTAAGTTTTATTAATGTTAAATTTTTGTAAATCAAAGTAATGAGAATATTTTAAAAATAATATTATTTTTGTATGTATAATGAGTTAGCTATAAAATAGAATTAAAAATAAATATACAAAAAAGTTTTAATTTAATAGTTCTTTTGTACCGAAAACATCAAAATATAATAAAAAATATTGAATTAGAGCCAACCCGATAAACCGACCCAACCCAAACCGAACCGGAACTGTTTGGGTTAGGTTGGGTTTAACCATAGATTGGTTTGGGTTGGGTTTAAACTTTTCCAACCCGAACTATTTGGGTTGGGTTGTGGGTTTACCCCAAACCCGACCCAACCCAACCCACGAACACCCCTACCTTAGAGAAGTCCTACAAAAGTGCTGATAAAGCCATAAAAGTACGTCTTCAGAGTCTAAGACGTCAATTCGAGCTGATTCAGATGGAAGATGTCGAGTCTATTGAGACTTATATTAACCGAGTACAAGTCTTGGTTAATGAGATAAAGAGCTATGATGAAAGGGTCGAAGATGTGACAGTAGTTAAAAAGATACTTCGATCCCTTACTATGAAGTTTGAGCATATCGTCGTTGCTATTGAAGAATCTAAAGATCTATCTATACCAACAGTTGATGAGTTGACTGGTTCCTTACAGGCTCATGAGCAGTGGATGAAAGAAAAGAGTGTAGAAAAGCCTACAGAAAAAGCCTTGAAGATTGAAGCTTTTTCTCATACAGATAAACACTTAGGAATTCTAGGTCCAACAATTATCAACGTAATGGGCAATCAAAACACAGAGGTCATGGTCGAGGACATGACAGAGGGCAACAACATCATCAAAACCAAGGTCGCGAGCATTCCAACAACGGTCATGGCACTGGTGGTGGACGTGGTGGTCGTAGTTGAGGTAATGATAAATCTAAAATTCAATGTTATATTTGTAGCAAATTTGGGTACTATGCAGCTGAGTGTTGGCATCGCCAACCAACAAATTCAAGTGAAAAAACCTCATTCGTTCAGACAAAAGATGTTCCTTTTACTCAAACCCTGTTGATGATAGCATCAATTCACGACAGTGACATCACTAAAAATCTTTGGTATCTTGATACTGGTTGCACTAATCACATTGGTATCTTGACACTGGGTGCACTAATCACACGTGTGGCACACGTGATTTATTTGTTGATTTAGATGAATCTGTTTGCGAAGAAGTCAAGTTTGCTGATGATAGTAAGATTCCTGTTATGGGAAAATGCCACATCTTAATCAAGCTGAAAAATGGTGATCATCAATACATCTCTGATTTATTTTATGTTCCAAATATGAAGAGCAATCTACTCAGGGCAACTGCTTGAGAAAGGCTACCACGTGCAGATGAAGGATAATCACTTAACAATGTTCAACAGCGAAGGTACTATCATTCTTAAATCTCCCTTGAATAATCATTCATTTAAAATAGAGATTCAGAATGATAATTACCCCTGCTTTCAAACTATTATCACTAATGAGTCATGGTTGTGGCATTTGAAATAAGGGCACTTGAACTTTATTAGTTTGAAACTTCTGGCCCAGAAGAAACTGGTTAAGGGGTTACCAGTTGTCAATCATCCAGAACAGTTCTGTGAAGGCTGTATTCTTGGCAAGCAATATCACCCACCATTTGCTAGTTCCTCTTCTTGGCGTGCTAATAATCTTCTGGATGTGATTCATTCTGATGTGTGTGGTCCCATGCAGACTACCAATATTGGAGAAAACAAATATTTCCTCACTTTTATTGATGACTACAGCAGGAAAATTTGGGTATACGTCTTAGCTTATAAATCTTACACTTTTGCTTGCTTTTAGAAATTTAAATCTCTTGTTGAAAAGCAAAGTGGTCATCATATTAAGGTGTTACGCATTGATGATGGTGGTGAGTACACTTCTACAGCTTTTAATGATTATTGCACAGCTCATGGGATAAAGCAAGAGATCACAGCTCCCTATACACCACAACATAATGGCATTGCTGAGCAAAAGAACCAGACAATCATGGACATGACCCGTAGTATGTTAAAAGCTAAAGGTATTCCACACACCTTTTGGGCTGAAGCTATTGTCTGTTCTGTTTATTTGCTTAACAGATCCCCCACAAAAGCCCTTTCTCACATCACTCCTGAAGAAGGTTGGAGCGATCACAAACCAAATGTTGCCCACCTACGAGTTTTTGGTTCTATTGCCTATGTACATGTTCCTGATCAGAATAGAAGAAAGTTAGATGACAGAAGCATGAAGACTATTTTCATTAGGTACAAGAGTGACAAGTTCTGTGGCTACAAGCTTTATAATCCTACCACTAATGCAATCTTAGTGAGTAGAGATGTTTTATTTAATGAATATGATTCTTGGCATTGGGATGATGTACACCATGCAGTTAAACCCACTCAGGCTATCTCTTTTGATGATGAGGTTTCTACCTCCACTAGTGTTCATTTGAGCACTAATAATAATAATAATGGAGTTGCTTCTAGTAGCAGACCTCAGCATGCAATCCAGCCACCTGCCAAAATGCAAGACTTTGAAGTCTATTCTGATAATGCTATTAATGATGATGGGAGCTTGGTTTATTATGCCATGTTTGTTGATTCTGATCCTATCACTGTTAATGAAGCTATGAATGAAGAAAATTAGGTTGCTGCCATGGACTTAGAGATTCATTCCATTGAGAAGAATGACACTTGAGAGCTTGTTACCATTCCCCAAGGTCATAAAGCAATTGATATTGAGTGGGTCTTTAAGACCAAACGGAAACCAAATGGTGACATTGATCATTATAAAGCGCGACTTATCGCAAAAGGCTACGAACATAAGTCTGGCTTTGATTATCAAGAGGTATTTGCCCCTATTGCTCGCATTGAGACTGTGAGATTATTGATTGCTTTAGCTACTCAAAAGCATTGAAAGATTCATCAGATGGATGTAAAGTTTGCCTTCCTGAATGGTTACTTAGATGAAGAAGTTTATGTGAAGCAGCCACCAGGTTGTGTGAAACATGGTTTTGAGGATAAAGTCTACAGGTTCAAGAAAGCTCTAAATGGCTTAAAGCAAGCTCCTCGGGTATGAAACAAAAGAATTGATCAGTTCTTTTATGTTTTTGGTCTCCAAAAATGTAGTTCTAAACATACCTTATATGTGAAGATTGATGCACCTACTGGTACCATGCTTATTGTCTGCCTATATGTTGATGATTTGGTTTTTACAGGTAATGATATCACAGTGATTTGAGAATTCAAAAAGGTCATGATGGAAGAATTTGAGATAACTGATATTGGTCTCATGTCATACTTTTTTGGCATTGAGGTTGACCAGCGTGACGATGACATTTTCATCAGTCAGCATCGATATGCCTTAGACATTCTAAAGAAGTTTAATATGTCTGATTGCAATCCCTCCTCCACACTTGTTGAAGTTGGTACTAGGTTATCAAAAAAATCTAACGAAGCTTCAGTTGATCCAATATACTTCAAACAAATTATTGGGAGCTTGCGTTACTTGACTTGCACACGCCCATATATCTTATATGGAGTTGGATTAATTAGTCGATTTATGGAATCGCCCAATCAGTTTCATCTCGTTGCAGCTAAATGTATCTTTCATTATATTAAAGGTACATTTGATCATGATTTGTTCTATTCTAACACTGTTGATTCTACTCTTTTTGGATATTCTGCCAATGACTGGGGCGGTGATCATGATGATAAAAAGAGTATTTCTAGCTATGCATTTTATTATGGTTCTACTGCTTTCTCGTAGTATTTCAAGAAACAGTCTATTGTTGCATTGTCTACATGTAAAGCTAAATATGTTGTTGCTGCTTCTAGTGCTTGTCAGTCTATTTGGTTGCGAAATTTTCTACACCAGATTCATGTCTATTGATGGACCTATACCCGTTTATGTTGATAATATGTCAGCTATTGATTTGGCAAGTAATCCAGTGATTCGTGGTCGAAGTAAACATATTGATATGCGGTATCACTTCCTATGTGATCAAGTACAACAGAAAGAAATTGAATTGGTTTATTGCAGGTCTATAGATCAAGTTGCAGATTTGTTTACTAAGCCTTTGAAGATCGAAACATTTTTTAAGTTGAAGACTACATTGGGTGTGTACAAACTCTGAATTATGGGAAGAATTCATGTAATTCAGATAATTTAACTTATGGGAGGATAATAAAATTCTAGTAGTACTGGAATTGTAATCTAGATTATCTGCTACTAGAGTTTTAGTTTGAGTCAAATTAGTGTTGTTAAGAGTTTGAATAATGTCCAATAAGTTAGTCCGAGTTAATCTCTAATTGATATTACTAGATAGTTTAGAAGTTTTTAAAATTTAAAAAAAGTGTCTAAAAGAGTCTATAAATAGACCATATGAGATTCAATATGTATCAAGTTCAGAAAAAGAGAAATAAAGTTTAGAGTGAATTTTTATTCCAACAAAATTTTCTCAGATCATTAACTTAAAATTTCCCATAATATTCTTTTTCATGGCTACCAAACATAATTAAGAGCTTTCCAAGCTTGGCAAGAATTCTTTTTGATACTTTTTCGTTCAAGAAATTTGACTTATGGGTAATATTTCCCCCCAACCACCCAACACTTCAGGCTCACATGACTTGGATCATCTTTTTCCATGTATTCTCCTGAATTTGATGCGCCCCACCAAAATTTAGTCGTAGAACGCTTGATGTTGGAAAAAAGAGAAGCGGAGAGCATGAAATAGCTGGGCTTGAACATGTTTCTGTCAGAATCTTTGGAGACATTTTTACATCCTGTCCTTCACATATTCAAATTCTGTCTTCTTCTTTTTCCACTTCTCAATCACTTCTTGCTAAGAAAATCAACCGGCTGTTCTTTTCTACTTGAGCTGCGAAGGCCATTAATTTGTTAAGGTTGATTTCTTGCCGGAAGCTTCCTCATATAGATGGAGCAAGTCATCAAAATAGCTTGCCCTTCTTTTGTTGTTGCCTTACAAACTATCATGGCAAGCAATAACTGAGAAATGGATGGGCTATATACGTTGATATTTTTATTTTTTGACCTCTGATCTTCTGCCCAAAGAATGAACTAGTATGACGACAAATGAGCTACCTGTCCAACTAGGCTCGGAACAACTTTACTTTTGCTCCCTTTTCAACCGAAAAGCTTCAAATATTGAAATATTCCTAAATGTTGAAAGCATAAATTAGAAGTGAAAATTAGTTGGAAAATCAAATTATTAATCTACCCATCTTTAAAATCGAAAGTATAATATCGAAATAAATCAATTTTAATGAATTTTTTGCTAGACAGTTTGGTATTAGTAAGAACTTGTTTGTTTTGGTCATTGACCTGTATTACTTTTATTAAATTTTTTATGAAGGTGGAGTTAAATAAAGTTTAGATATTATAACTGCACAATATAATAAGTAGCTCGATTTAACTAATATCAATAATTAATGTTAAAAAAGAATAAAAATTAATATTTTACAAGAAGACTTGTATTGCGAGGTACGTAAACATAACAATTTATTTGAGTATTGTTAAATGAACTATATATTTCCACTATAATACATTATTTGATAAGTAAGAAATGATGTAGATGGAGCGGATGACATTCTTATTCAATTTTTGGTTCCAGAATGATGAAATAAAAAATAAAGGTAAGTTGACCTATACGTCTCACTTTTGTAAGATTATTTAATCTCACGAATTCATGTTCTTCTTTCTTCCATAGTCTTCATTTTTTCTTTTTAACTTTGTTTTTAATTTTCTATATAATTATTCTGTTCTGCATCAAATTTTAAATTACTTTATTTTTAATCTCATTTTATCTAATGTTAATTTAAACTTATCTTATTATATTCTTCAAATATAACCTAATCTTTTCATAATTCTAAGTATACTAGTCTTTCTTTTGTTGTAAATTTTTTAAAGTTACCTTTTATCTTTTTTTTTTCTCCTTAGAAAGAAATAAAATAAGTAAAGGTAGGTTTTTTTTATTTTTTTATTTTTTGTGGAAAAATGACGTTAAGGTAATTTTCATTTATTTAACACCCCCACTTTCTAATTTTGTTAAAAAAAAAAAAAAGGCTGAATGAATCATGACATTTGGAGCCTAAGAAATGAACCTTTGTAACTTTGTTCATCGGTTATACGCGCAAACAGGAGGGAGACGGAGGGACTCGATTTGAATGATGGACCTGTCGGCCGGAATTGAAGAGTAATACTAACAATCGAAAGGAATAAATTTGCGACCATTCGAATTTTTGTCAGGAATCAACTGCGAAAAAGGAGGGAAACATCTTCAGAATCGACAGCTGAACCAATCTGGAAGGCGCTAGTTCCCGCCAGATCGCCCTTGCAATGGCTGGTAAGTATTCCACACCTATTTCACTTCTCTGTTGAGACCGGATGAGTTTGATCCGTGGATTGATAACGATGACTAGGAAATGATCGAGAAAAGATTGGGAGGAGAGGTAGGGCAACCGTGGTTGTTCTCGGTGATCTCGGACGCAGTCCTCGAATGCAGTATCACGCTCTTTCACTTGCGCGTCAGGTAAATTCCCTTCTGCGATACTTCCTGGCAAGCCCTTAGCGATTCGCGGATTCCACTGTTCTTTCTTTCAGCTACGTATTGTTGCAATTCTGAACTATTTATAGTTATAACTTGATTCGAGTTGAATTTGTAGTTATAACTTGATTAACTTTGTCTTTAATTTAGATGTAACACCTGCAAGGTACTGTTCTTCAATCAGTTAATACTAATAAACCTTAGTGCTTTTGCTGAATTAGATTGCTTATGAGGTGTTGCTATTGAGTTTGAAGAGATTGGCTGCGACTGTGCAAGAGTTTAATGGTTTTATGTTGGTGAACGAGAAAATATTAACCACATGAATCTTGTCGTTTAAGGCGATCCTAAGGTTCGGATAACTCATATCCATAACTGAAATTGTTCAAAGAACTCACTAGATGTCTGAACTTGGCCCTCTGGAGTCTTTCTGGAGTGGAAGCTACGCGTGATCTCTTAAAAATTAGGCAGAAGGTGAAACGGATTTCAACAGTGCAGAGTGATATATGCAACTTCTCACTTTTGAAATCCGTTATCTTCAGCTATGAGCATAATGTGGTAGGCCCTAACTAGAAGAATGTGTTGTAAAAATATTGTTGATTTGTCAAGTTATTTTAAAATTTTGTGGCACAAGTATTCAAATTGCCTTAGTTGTCTTCAGTTCTCAAAATTCAACTAGGGACTTTTGACGAAGATAATTCTAAAACTTGTGTTCAATTAGTGGATATGTGCATCTCAATAGGTGTTTATAAAGGTATAAAACAAAGGACCAAGGACAAGTCTTACTCTCGGACCAGATTCTTTGAGAAGCTTAAAATGCTTACATCTTCTTACATCTGTTGTAAATCTACTCTCTTTGACATGAAGAAAGTAACAAAACTATAAGATGGCCATTTTGTTAGAAAGGTTAAGGCTTTGTTTGGTTTGGTATTTTTAACAACATTCTGTGTTTATTTCAATACCCAGAAAACAAAGAAAAGAAACCTTGGGAAGTGACATGAATCACTTTTTTGCGAGACTGAGATTCAAAAAGTAATTTTCAGATCTTCAGTTGCCAAATCTCTGTTTTTTTATTTTTTTTTTATTTTAACAAAACCTCTTTCCATTTTATTCCTATGTTACCTGGACTCGGGAATGGATGTCCAATATGTTTGTACATATTTAGAGGTGCATTTTATTTTCAAACTCTAGGATACAGGGAATCCACTATATTATATGTAGTTCCTTCTTTTTTTTTTTTTTTTTCTATTTTTTGCTCATTTTATCGTTCGTTATATCATCTAATTTTAGTGAATTTCACCCATTAAACATTATCTTCTTTCATTTTCTTTTGTTTCCATTGGACAATCTACATAGACACATATCTCATGCCCATGATGTGACAAAGTGTCTGACACAAGTACTTAGAGCTCAAGTAAAGAGTCTGTGTAACATAGATGCAGCCGAAATATTCCATCTAAATCGCTTATTCTCATTTATTGTGCTGTCTCTATTCTCTAATAGGAATTCTACTGGTATTGCCTTGGATGTTTGGGGTTTTTATTTGAATTCATCCAAACTAAGCTGCTTCTGCACACTCAGTAAAACAGTGATTTACATTTGTCTTTCTTTCTTTCTTTCTTTCTTTTCTTTTTTGGCACTTATTCAATTTGGAATTCATGCTCCAACTACTGAGCTTTTCTTGGATGATCCTCTGTTTCTTGGCCCCTTTTGTGCTCTTTGAAATCAAAGGGCTCATTCTGAGTAGCTACTTGTAATTGCATCTTTCCATTTGGGCATGTTGGTTGGAATGGAATATCTGAGACTGGAAAGACTTTCATCATTGATATAATGGGCTTAGCATGAAAGATGTAAACCTTTTATGCTTCCTAGGGAAAAATGTTGTACAAGTAGCTGTTTGTTTTCCTTTCTACATTGGTTTCTATTCTATTTTCTCTTTGCTTTGCTGGTCTTCTACTCCTCTCCTGTTAAACTTGTTTTGCCTACTAATTTATGACATCCATGTAGGAATATGTGCACACACACACATTGGTTTCTTTCTTTCTACATGTAGGAATATTGCACAAAATGTTGTACCAGTAGCTTTTTGTCTTTCTTTCTACATTGGTTTCTTTTTCATTTGTCTTTGCTTTGCTGATCTAGTCCACTCCTGTTAAACTTGCTT
>JAJIYU010009697.1:0-16761 GCA_030144865.1 Tinospora cordifolia | reverse complement strand
TTGTCATGTAGTTAAAATTACTTTTACTTATAAAGTTATTAACTAGAGATAAAATTTACCAATAATCAACTTTACTATTTATATTTACTTTTATTAGTCAACTCTATTATTCACAATAATTTTACTATTTTCGGTGTTATAACAAATCCAAGATGCCTCGTCAACGCATAGTGTCCGTAGAACCTTGTCCGGATAAAATCTTGGTAGTAATGTGTAGTAATCGTCTGGAGAGTCAACAGGAAGACCATAGACCTCATTGATAGCTGCTGCATTGAATAACACCCACTTACCCCATACGCAGACTGATGTGCCCTCACGGTCAGGAGCGTTGGCATAAAATTCTTGAACAATCGAGACCATTGTGCTGCCTGTAGCCTGAATAAGCTTCCCCCAATGTCTCGCACCTACCACCGTATCAATGCCTAACTTGCATTCCTCTGTTATCAACATGATTCCTCTTTCAAGAATTAAGTATCTGTTGGACCAAATCACGTTGAACCTTTGCTTGGCATTGGCTATTTTAAATCGATTTCGATCAGAGGGTGGGGGAGGGGGTGCTTGCTGCTTTCCTTTAGAAGCAGGCAATTTCATTCTGGGAGGCTTGCAAGTACAGTAATTGAGGGCAAGGAAAACAACAAAATTCATATATAATAACGCATCAACCATTCAATGAAATGTACTCAACATAGATTAGTTTGCTTGGTCTAAGCATTATAACATCAAAGTCACTCTTTAGGCAGCAAAAATTGAATCTTGTTTGCCTTTGTGATGTTGAATGACATAAAAATAGATAAAAATGCACCTCATTACGTGAAACAAAACATCTACAGGCCTAAGGTGCTTATGAACACGGAGTTATGCAAGTCTTTGTGCAAAAAGGATTCACATAGTGTGCATATTCTAAGTAAAGGAGGGAATGATGCAAGTCATTGAACAAAATTACCATTTAAGAATAAGAAAACACACATAACAACTCCTAAAATCATCTAAACAATCAAAAAATGCAAGTAACTAATAAGAAATCAAAGAAGAACACTTACATTTCTGCTGAAAAGGCAAAAGATGCTTGAAGATTTGAAAGGGAGACCAAAAGCCACACAAAAACCCGAAGTTTCAAAGCAAAAATAACGAAAATGACTGCAATCTTGTCTTAAAAAGATGCATGGACAATGGTCTATGTATTATGGACCGCGGTCCATGTGTTTTTTTGATGTTTGAAACGAAATGTTCAAACTATGGACCGCAATCATGAGTTTTGCACTGTGAGTGTGGACCGCGGTCTGTGTGTATACCTAGAAATGGTGTTCTGATGACCGCGATTGGTGTGAATGTTCATGCCTATGACCGCGGTTTGTGTATTCCTTCAAAATATTTCATTTTGATGACCGTGGTCCTTGGACTGGTGACCACAGTCATTGTGATTCCTTCAAACATTACATTCTGATGACCACGGTCACTAGAATATGGTACTTGTATACACTTTTGTGGACCGAGGTCTGTATATGATGGACCACGGTCCACAGTATGATGGACCCCTTTACTCAATTCTAAGTGCATAGAGACAACCTTTCCCTGAAATCTAACAAACTAGACTTAAGAACACAATTACGTAGACTTCTATAGTGGGTTGCCTCCCACTCAGCGCTATGTTTAACGTTGTTAGCTCGATGAGGATACGCTGCTTCAATCATTGAGGAGAACCATCTCTACCATCTGCCTTGGACCACCATAGAAAATCATCAGTCTTTGGCCATTCACTTTAAACCTGTGGCCATCCACCAAACTCTGCACCTCTACTGCTCCATATGGGAAGATTTGAATGACTAAAAACGGTCCTAACCATCGAGATTTAAGCTTTCCCAGAAACAAACGGAGTCTTGAATTGAAAAGAATTACTTGCTGCCTAGGTTTAAACTCCTTTTTCTCTATGAATTGATCATGTCATTTCTTCATTCATTCTCTATAGATAATGTTATTCTCGAATGCTTCCTTGCGAAACTGTGCAAGTTCTACGAGCTGCAATAACCGGTTCTCACCACAAGCCTTCACATCGAGATTTAACTTCTTGATTGCCCAATAACCTCTGTGTTCTAACTCACAAGGTAGGTGACAAGATTTCCTATACAACAATTGATAAGGAGACATGCCAATGGATGTTTTAAATGCTATCCTATAAGCCCACAATGCATCATCTAACTTCAATGCCCAGTCTTTACGGTTTGTACCAATCGTTTTTTGTAATATTGACTTGATTTCACGGTTAGACACTTCAGCTTGCCCGTTAGTTTGAGGATGATAGGGTAGTGTAACCTTGTGTTTCACACCATACTTAGTGAGAAGGTTGTTGAAGACTTTATTGCAGAAGTGTGTCCCTTCATCATTCACAATAGCTTTAAGAGTTCCAAAATGGGAGAAAATGTTTTGTGAAAGGAACTTAAGTACCACACGTGCATCGTTCTTTGCTGTAGCCACTGCCTCCACCACTTAGAGACATAGTCAACCGCTAGCGGGATATATTTTTTGCCAGTTGATGGTGGAAATGGCCCCATAAAGTCGATGCCCCAAACATCAAACAATTCCACTTCTACAAATGAGGTGAGAGGCATTTCATTCTTTCTGGAAATGTTTCCTTGCTTTTGACATGTCTCACAGGTCTTAACAAACTGATAAGCATCTTTCAACATGCTCGGCCAATAAAATCCACTCTCAAGTACACGTCTGGCAGTTCTTTGATGGCTATAGTGACCACTATAAGGTGAAACATGGCAATCATGAAGAACTTTGTTAATTTTAGATTCAGGAATGCAATGACGAATCACCTTGTCAGCACACCTCCGGTAAAGAAAGGGATCATCCCAAAGATATAACTTACTCTTATGTATGAAACGTTTTAGGCGGCTTTGAGATAAATCTGGTGGGGTGACGCTTGTAGCTTTGTAGTTAGCAAAATCTGCGTACCATAGGGAGTTGTCACTTATTGACAAGAGACGCTCATCCTGGAAAACCTCCACTATTCCCATTGGATCTGGGTTTGCTTCATTTGACAGACGAGACAAGTGGTCAGCTACAACATTTTCTGTACCCTTTTTATCTATTACCTCAATATGAAACTCTTGCAACAGCAAGATCCACCTTATTAATCTAGGCTTTGCATCCTTTTTTGTAAACAACTGTCTGATTGCCGCGTGATCAGTGAATACTTTGACATGTGAGCCCACAATGTATGATCTGAACTTGTCACAAGCAAAAACAATAGCTAGCAACTCCTTTTCAGTAGTAGTGTATAGTATATGGCTCTAAACATCCTATCACGTCTCTATCCTAAAACTGCTCCCATTGCATAATTACTAACATCACACATGATTTCGAAAGGATCCCCCCAAACTGGTGCGGACATTATTGGAGCAGACGTTAAGGCTCTTTTAAGTGTGTTAAAAGCTTCAAAACACTCAATAGTGAAGTTAAATTCAGCCTCCTTTTCTAGTAATTGACATAGGGGCCAAGTTATGTGAGAGAAGTTATTGATAAATCTATGATAAAAACCTGTATGCCTCAAGAAACTTCGCACCTCATGCACTGTTGTTGGTGGTGATAGCTTTTCGATGGCTTGAATATTTGTTTTATCAACTTTTAGGCCATTAATAGAAACTCTATGGCCCAACACAATGCCTTCCCGAACCATGAAGTGACATTTCTCCCAATTTAGGACTAGATTCTTTTCTTCACACCTGGAGAGGACTTGTTTCAAATTGTTGATGCATTGTTCAAATGTTTCACCAAACACTGAGAAGTCGTCCATGAATACCTCCATGATGTCTTCAATCATATTCACAAATATTGCCACCATGCACTGTTGGAATGTTGTTGGTGCATTGCATAGACCGAGTGGCATTATCTTAAATGCATAAGTGCCATATGGATAGGTGAAAGTAGTTTTTTCTTGATCTTTTGGTGCAATGACTATCTGATTATATCCCGAATATCCATCCAAGAAATTGTAGAAATCATAACTAGCAATTCGATCCTGCATTTGGTCCACAAAAGGTAAATGGAAATGATCTTTACGGGTTGCCTTGTTCAGCTTCCGATAATCTATGCAAACACGCCATCCAGTTTTTGTCCTTGAAGCTATTGACTCTCCTCTTTCATTTGTAACAACAGTCATTCCCTCGTTCTTTGGCACAACGTGAATAGGGCTAACCCATGGCAAATCTGATATTGCATAGATAATTCCAGCTTCTAGCCACTTCATTACTTCTTTCTTCACCACTCATTTCATAATAGGATTGAGCCTTCGCTAATGTTCCATCGTTGGTTAATGTGAGTCCTCCATTAAAATTTTATGCATGCAAATGGCTGGACTTATCCCTTTGATATCTTCAATTGTCTATCCTATTGCAGATTTGTGCTCTTGCAACACCTTCAACAACTTTCCTTCTTGAACAGGTGCAAGTGAAGAGGAGATAATAACTGGAAGTGATTTATCCTCATCAAAAAATGCATACTTCAAATGCTCTAGAAGTTTTTCAACTCTACTTCCTTAAGAGGCTCTTTAATAACTTCAGATGATTGATTTTTAGGCAATTGTTCCTCTTTACTGTGGAACTCTGGCGAGCTAGCTTCTAAAGCTAGCACCACAAGCTGCTTTTCTTTTGTCATGACTTGAGAAAACGTCAATGAATGAGAGATGCTTCCCACCAACTCATCTTGTGAGCTTAATGCTTCCACCACCTTGCCAATGCAAGAGTTGGGGATCTCCACCCTATTGCATTCATGTAAGTTACTAGGGTATTGCAATGCTTTGTAAAGATTGAAAATCACTTTCTCATCATTAACTCTTAAAGTTAATTCCCCTTTATGTACATCAATGAGTGCATGCCCGATAGCCAGAAATGGTCTTCCAAGAATGAGTGGTATTTCACAATCTTCTTCTATGTCTAGAACCACAAAATCCACTGGAAATATGAACTTATCTACCTTAACCAACACATCCTCAACCACTCCTTTTGGATATATTAAGGACCTATCAACTAGTTGAAGAGTGATTGTTGTTGGCTTGATTTCTTTCATTCCCAATCTCTTGCATACCGCCAAGGGCATCAGATTTATGCTTGCTCCAAGATCACACAGTGCCTTCTCAAAAATTTCTGACCCAATATTGCATGGTATAGTGAAACTACCTGGATCTTTCAACTTTTGAGGAAGCTTCTTCTGTAGGATGGCACTTCATTCTTCAATTAGCTTGACTATTTCATAATCCTCCAGCTTCTTCTTCTTAGACATGATCTCCTTCATAAATTTTGCATAATTAGGCATTTGTTGCAAAGCTTCCGCAAATAAAATGTTTATGTCGATTTTCTTAAACATTTCCAAGAATTTGGCAAATTGTTCATCCATCCTCTTTTTTTGAAACCTTTGAGGAAATGGTAAGCGTGGAATCTCAGAAATTTTGCCTTCTTGATTTGCTCTTTCCTTGACCTTCCCTTTTGATGATGCAGGTTCTTCATATTGGCTTATTGATGTCTTTTGCTCATCTACTTAGTGCTAACAACTCCCTCAGCTTCAATAGGTAGTATACTTGGATTTGGTGGACCTACTACCTCTTTGCCGCTCCTAGTACTCACCGCCTTGCAACTCTCCTTTGGATTTACTTGAGTATCACTTGGAAAAGAGCTCCGCTGCTGGTTTGAGACTATTTGTGCCAATTGCCCCACTTGTGCTTCCAGATTCTTAACAGTGGCATTAATGTTTTCCACCTGGATTTCAATTCTGGAAACTCTTGTGTCATTTTTATCAACCTTTCCTGTCAACTCCTTGAAGAATCTTGAATGCATATTCATCATTTCATCAAGTTTATCCTCCAAAGATGGCTTTTTGTCTTACAACGGATGTTGATTGACGAATCCTGGTGGCATTTGAGCATTTATGTTATTTGCATATGAGAAATTCTCATGGTTCCTCACACCTAGATAATAATACTTTGGGACATTATACCCTCCAGCTGGTGCTTGATACCCGCTGAATTTGTTCATGGCATTCATATGCTCTATTGAAGTTTCTCCATGATAAGATGCCTTACTTGCTTTTGCAATTGACTGCACTTGTTGATGTTGCTGAAATTGTACTCCACTACTCTTTTCTTTTACCAAATTCAACCGATGGGTCATAGTTGCAATTTGGGCATGCAAAGCACTAATCTCATCAATTTCATAAACACCCACTCTTTTTGCTGTACTTCTTTTTGTACCATGTCCATAAGCATTGGCTGCCATGTCTTCAATCAGTTGAGTCGCATCTGTGGTTGATTTCCCCCTCAAAGATCCTCTAGCTGCTGAATCTACCAAGGCCCTTGTGCGCGATGTAAGTCCACTATAAAACATATGAATTTGAAGCCAATGTATATATCCATGTTGTGAGCAATGCCTTAGTAAGTCTTTAAATCTCTCCCAAGCTTCGTATAGAGATTCAAAATCAAATTGTTTGAAAGAGCTAATCTCCCCTCGCAGCTAATGTACTTTGGCCGGTGTGAAATACTTTTGCAAAAACTTCTGGCCCATTTCTTTCCAAGTTGTAATGCTTCCTAGAAGCAAGGTTTGCAACCAACTTTTTGCTTTATCCCTTAAAGAGAAGGGAAATAGTCGTAGCATAAGCTGATCTTCAGTTACTCCATTTATTTTGACTGTATCACATATTTCCATGAAGGAGTTTAGATGCGCCATTGGATCTTTCACAGCTGAGCCTCCAAACTGTTGCTGCTGCACCATGGTGATCAAGGACGGTTTCAACTCAAAATTGTTTACATTTATTGGTGTCCTTGCTATGCCTGAGTAGTTGTTATTCAACACTGGTTTAAAAAATTCCCTTAAAGGTGCTTCTATATACTGCCCTTCCCTATTATTCCCAACTCCTGAACTTCCGCTGTAAGCCATAGTTAGTACTCGTTCTTGAGCCTCCAACCGAATCTAACTAATTGTTTTCAGCAAATCTAGATCGTAGGGGACATTTATTCATGCAAGCCCGAAACACAAAAACACAAACAGATCAAGTGTATTCAATGTGTTTTACTAAATATAAGAAAGATCAATTAATAGCCAATAATAAAATAAAATTTTGTCTTGACTAAGACTAAACCAAATTAAACTGGTTTTAAAAACACTAAACACCATATTTTCCCCGGCAGTGGCGCCAAAAACGTGTTAGCAATCCTGCAAGAGTACAGTTTCGCTCAAGTATAAATCGGTAAGATCGGTAATTCACGTGTTGCGTCACGTGTGGATCGTCGCCCGATAAAAATCGAGATGCTACTAAAATTCTCTTCTGTCAAAAATATCTTTTCTTCAAAATACAGTTCATAATTATTTAATTCTCAAGTTCAAGTCCATAAAGATATCATGTACAATATAGAAAATCATGGTAAGTCCTTCAAATAAATCTTAAGTAAAGCAGAAAAAACACTTTTCAAATTATTTAGCTAAATCAATTTGTTCCACGAAGAAAACCATCGAGAAATAAAACAATTGAAACTAAACTAACGAAAACATGTTACAATAATCCAGTGAAATGTATAAAACAAGACTTTCAAATCACCTATTCCCGACGACCTCCCCATGAGGTGTCCAAACAAAGTGCGGGTCTTCTGACGTGGTCAATAGATCCTACGTCCAAGTGTACCTGAAAAATATAATGGATGAGCTCAAAAGCCCAATGGATCATTCTTACACATCACAAGCATTATACAGACCCAATCCAAAATATTACAAACACTTTCAAACATTAGGCATTTCGAACATTTTTTTGGTTTTAAGTTGTAGTTAAGACCGGAAGAAGGTTGAGATGCCTCTCGATATTCCCTGTGATCCAATCTAATCGTAATCATAGAGGCCTCAGGTGGTACCATCCAAAATCAATGATATCTAAGTATCACAGTCCAAGAGAGAGAGAGAGTAATTTGCATGACATTGTATTGTCTCCCAAAGACTTCGAGCTGTCATAGTTAGCTCAGGGTAGGAATACCTAGGATCCGCCTTGCGGCTCGTCAATCGCACCGGTACGTGGATTCTTAATATCCATGGTCTTCTTTTAGTTTAATAAAGTTTATTCAATCACACCAAAGCATCATTCATATCATAGCAAGCAAAACAAATAACATCAGACAATAGCATGGTAAGATAAATGATCAAAGATGAAATCTAAAAGCGTAGTCTCCTATAGAAGCATACCAAGATCAACAAACTAATCATTGTACATAATTCAACAATACTAACAAATTCAAATCAATCTTTTTCAAAAACACTAACAACTTAAAACCTATTGAAACAAATGTCTTAAATTTTAAATCCGCATAATACATGTGAGAGAGGAAATCACGCCCACCTAAATCCTTGACGATTTCCTACTCCTTTGTCGCTACGACCGTCCTAGAGCTTTTTATCTGTAAAATAATTATGGCGTATGATTTCTTGGTAAATATTTCGATTATTTTATTAATACAAATTTTCACAAAGAATTAAACAATTCTAGGGATCTTTTATGCCATTACAAAATTAAGTGCTCTTTTATTTCTCTTTCTTTTTATTATAGTTAAATTATTCCCAGAATAATTACGAACAAAATAAGACTTCTATTTGACGAATCTTTAGTCTTATTCTACTCCTAAAATTTTAGCGAAATCACTTATAGTATTAATTTGAATAATTATTATTGAGTTATTTTTCTTATTTAATATTTATCTACGTTAATAATTAAGTACTTGAATAAATGATTTTTCATTTCTTTAATGGCTTAATTTAAACATTTGAATACGTGAAGATACATTAATTAATTCTTTATTTTCCAAATCTTAGTATGTTTTAACCCATGCCTATCAATTTATTTGCATTATATTAGTTTCTAATCTAAGTTATATTGATAAACCTTATTATAGTTTCATTATTGACTAAACATAACAAAATCACATTAATCAAAATCTTTGTAATTTCCTAACTTATCTTAGATTATTAAAAGTGTCATTATACATTAATTTCAGCATTTGAAATTTCTGATTTCAATTAATGTTTATTTATGTAAAACTCTTAGTTCTAATCCCTTAATACTTATACCCAATTAATTCATCATTAATATGATTTTTCCTAGTTTAAGTACTAATATTAAATTTATAATTTCATTAACAATAATAATCCCAATTTTTCTCAAGTAAGTTTGTTTAAATTTTATAATCCAAAAATTAAAACATACTTACTTACCTATATTTCGGTCAACCCAGGTGATGAAGAGTTGCCACCTTCATCTTCTTCATTCGGCTCCTCTGTTCGGCAGCTAGTGAGCAGCAGCAGCAGCAAATGGTGCTGCTCACTTCTTCATTTTCCCTTCCTCTGTTCGTGTACTCACGTCACACACGACAGCAGTAGCAGCATCGTGATTCAATCCTTCCGTCCGTGATTACCAGCTAAAATCAGCTGCAGCGCCATGCAAACAGAGCACCCCCCGTTTTAATCTTCAACCGCCGCACATCCATTCAACACAGCCACAATACCAACTCCTGTTTTATTGATCTCTCCTCCCTGTTCATTGCTCATCTTACAACATCTTCCTATGTCACAACTCATGGTAGCAGCCAACCAGCCAATTGGTTTTCCTCTGGTCTCCCATACGTCTTCTTCTTCCAGTTGTCTTCTTCTTCTTCAGTTGCCTACAGTAGCAGCACGCAGCAACAGCTGCATGCACACTGCCCCCCCTGTTTCTGCACGGCTTTCTTCTTCTTCATTTCCGTTCCAGTAGCTCACGACGGAAGTTGCAGCAATATCAGCAACTGTAGCAGCAACGTGCTGCAATTAGCAGCAGTAATTCTTCTTCTTCATTCTGGAATTGTAGCCGGGGTCTTCGTCTTCATTTTCTTTCCATTCAGTCCGTTCAACCATAGTCACCACCTACAACTGATATTCATCTTCTTCGGCGGCTAGTGAATGACAGCTGCAGCAACCATGCTGTTCTGTCTTCGTTTTGCTTCTCTATTCTTCTGTTTCAGCCACCGAACGGACCCAAGACATAGAGCACGCACACCAGCAACTCCTCTGTCTTCAGTTGCAGCAGCTGAACTCCCTTCTTGGTCAGCAATAACAGCAAGACAGCAGCAACACTCACGGAACGTTGCTCTGATTCCATCCTCGTCCCCTATTTTCAGTTCCTCCCCCTTGCCTGGCGTTCCTCTCCATTTCGGCAGTAGCAGTAGCGCACCAGCAAGTCATTCTTCTTCTTTTATAGCTAACCGAGGCCGATCTCGAACCTTTCCGAATCACCGCCTCGCCTGAATGTTCTAGTCGGTTCTCCCTGTTTAGGCGTCTTCGGTACGCCTCATGCTACCGCCCATCTTCTAATTTCTGATAAGTTACTTAATTCCTATTATACTTTCATACATCTACATTTTCCTTATTTTACCCATCCTTATATTATCTAAGGTATATATGCACAATATGTATATAGATATATATATATATATATATATATATATATTAATCTCTTAAAATCTAAATCAAATATTTTTATTATTCTTATTATTTTGGCTAATTTAACATCTCATAATCCACGACTATTAAATTTAAATTTCTTTAAATTATCTGATTCTCAAGTTTCATTTTATTCTTTTGACATAAATTATATTATTTCTAAAATATATTATTTATTTATTTATTATTATTATTATTATTATTATTATTATTTAGATATTTTTTCCACTAATTCATAATAACCCTTAACTAATTAATTTCGCTATTTATACCTATCTATAAAACATAATTTATCGTTTTATCATACTATTATTAGTATTATTATTTTTCATCAAACAATAGGTTTCATTTTCGCATCACTTGCGCCTTTGCGCGAGCGCGAGCGCGATTGAGCGATTAACTTATTTACTATTGTTCGCTCATAACGTGGCACGACAGCAAGGTCACGAGGTGTTACAACTGATAAGTTCAAAAAGGGTAGCAATGGCCACATATCACTTCAAGAGACCAGCTAGAAGTTGGTGGCGTATCATGAAGATGGACTCAACACAGACGTTAAGAAGATGAATTGGAAAGAATTCAAAAAATTTTCTATGACAAGTTCTTCCTGAAGGCTATCCTAAGAAAGCTATAGGAAGACTTTGTAAGACTCAATCAGAGAGATCTCACCTTGACTGAATAAGAGGAAATTTATTGAACTAGCCATGTTCTCTTAAGAACTGATCTAGAAGGAGAGGATGAAGGCTAATAGGTTTACTCAGGGTCTCAAGATCGAGATCCGCAAAGTGACTATGATTTTAAGCTTAAAGACATATAGGGATCCTAGAGCATGAACTCAACTTAGAATACAGGTTGAAAGGAAAGAACAAGAGGCCTAGTAATAAAATAGAGAACCTAGAGGTCTAGAAAAAGAATAAGAGTGGTGGGAATGCACCATAGACCTAGAAACAGGGGCAAAATTAAGATGAACTAAAAGAACAGGCGAGGAAAGGGACTATAATATGCGTGCACGCAGAAGGGTCATGTACCAAGAAACTACTCAAATGCACCTGTAACACCCCAATTTTTGACTGGACCTCCGTTCACGTGTTACATCACGTGTGGATCATCGCCCGATGAAAATCGAGATGCTACGTAAAGTTTTGTTCTATCAAAATCCTTTCTTCAAAATTTTCTTCAGAATAAAATATATTCCAAGTCGATGACTGTGTAGATGTTTTAAAATAAATCAAGGATTTTAAATCATTTTTCTATATATTCACTGAATTTCACAAAGCAACACATAAATAACACAGCGAAAATACTTAAGACTATTCATTCAAACCAAAATCGTAAAACCAGTAATATCATTAAAGGTAAAACGATTAAATTAAAACCAACGTAAATTACATTAAGATAATCCAGGAAAGTACATTAAAACTTATACTCTAAGTACCCTATCCCGGATGACCTCCCCACAAGGTTTCCAATCAGAGTGCGGGTCTTTTAACGTAGTCAACATATTCTACGTCCAAGTGTACCTGAAAAATAAAGTGAGTGTGAGCTCGAAAGCCCAGTGGATCATTCTTACACATCACATGCATTATACAGAACCAATCCAAAACATCACAAACACTTTCAAACATTAGGTGTTTCAAACATTTATTTGGTCTTGGTCGAAGTCAAGACCGGAAGAGGGTTGAGATGCCTCTCGGTATTCCCTGTGATCTAATCTAATCATAATCATAGAGGCCTCAAGTATTGGTACCGTCTAAAATTAGTCATGTCTCAGTATCACAGTCCAAGAGAGAGTGAGTACTTATCACGACGTTGTATCGTCTCCCAAGGACTTCGAGCTGTCACAGGCAGCTCCAGGATGGGAATACCTACGACCCGCCTTTCGGCTCGACGATCGCAGCAGTACGTGAATTCTTAATATCCTTCGTCTTCTTTTAGTTTTATAAGGTTACTTCAATCACACCAAGGCATCATTCATATCATAGCAAGAAAAATGTTACTAGTGTTAGACAATGACAGAGTACGATAATAGATTATACGATAAAATCTAAAAGCATAAATTCACATACAAACATGCCAAGATTAGAAACTAATCATCACACGTCATTCAACAATACCAACAATTCAAATCAATCTTTTCCAAAACATTAACAACCTATAACCTATTCAAACAAATGTCTTGAATTTTAAATCCGCATAATATATGTGAGAGAGAAAATCACGCCCACCTGAGTTCTTGGCGATTTCCTACTCCTTTGTCGCTACGACCGTCCTAGAGCTTTTTATCTGCAAAATAATTATGGCGTATGATTTCTCAATTTAATATTTCTATTATTTTTCTTACTACTAATGTTCACAAGGAATTTGACACGTTTTGGGAATCTTTTGTGTCTTTAATAATTTGAGTGTTTTATAGTTTCTTATTCTTTTTATTATAGTTACGTTATTCATATAATAATTACGAACAAAATAAGACTTCTATTTGTTAAATCTTTAATCTTATTTGGATTTGGAAATCTTAGTCTTATGCCACTCTTGTAATTTTTTCCAAGATCATTTATAACGCTAATTCAAATAATTATTATTTAGTTATTTTTTTATAATTAAATATTTATCTACTTAAATAATTGAGTACTTGAATAAATGATTTTTAAATTTCTTTAACTACTTAATTTAAATATTTAACTACATGAAGGTACATTAATTTATTCATTTATTTTCTAAACCTTAGTATTATGTTAAAAAAAATTTATTTTTTTCGAATCAATCCATCTTGATTTATTCGTATTATCCATGATTCTAATTCAAGTTATAATAATGAGAAACTCAACAATAATTTCCTCTTTGTTTAAAGCTACTAAAGTTTCATCACTTAAAGATTTTTGAAATTTTCTAACTTATCTTTAGATTATTAAAAGTGTCATTATACATTGATTTTAGTATTTGAATTTTCTTATTCCACATTGTTTATTTATGCATAATTCATAGTTCTACTTTAACAATACTCATACCCAATGAAATCATTACTAATTTGATTTTTCAGTTTAATCACTAATCTTATGATATAATTAAATCTATATTAATAATCCCCATTTTACTTTGATTACTAAGTAAATATGTTTAAATTTCATAATCCAAAGTTAGAGTAAATTCTCTTACCTAATAAGTCGGTCAACACCAAATGATGAAGAAGATGCCTGTGCAGCACGACCAAACCGAAAATTTAGATTTTTCACCGCCTTTAATGTTGCAATGGCCGGAATTCAGTCCCTCCTCATCGTCATGTGCTTCAGCTCAATCAACTATGCATTGTCTCAATTCCTTCCCTATTCGTTTTCTCCACAAAGCCATCGCCGTTTGGTTTCTTTCTGCCAGAATTCACCAGCTCACTGCGTGTTTCCAGCTACTCTGATAGTCAATTCTCCCCTGTTTTCAGTTGCAGCAGCCGAACTCCTCTCCTCCAATACCAGAGCTCCCTGCTTGTCTCCCTTGCTTGCAAATGCAACAGCCAAGCTTTCTCTATTCGGCAGCCAGTGAGCAGCAGCAGCAAATTGTGCTGCTCACTTCTTCGTTCTCCTGCTCTATTCGGCTCTCCTGCGTCTTCTTCTTCCTGTTGTTTTCCAGCAGCAGCAGCCCAATTGTCCATAACCTCCAATGCTCATGTTCAGCTACCCACTACTTCTTCAGCTGTTCCGTCTGTCACTCTCTCCTCTATTTTTAGGTGCAGCAACAGCACCCCACTTCTCCAATGCCAACTAGTCGATCGTGTTCTGTCCCAACAGTAGCAAGGATCAGCTTGCTGGCATTCTTTTCTTCTTCACTCAACGGTTGCAGCAACTCCAACAACTTCCATTCGTCTTCCGCTGTTCTCGTTTCATAGCTCTGTTTCAATTTCCAGCCCCAGAAATTCTTTTGCTATTTGTTTTGATTTCCTCTGTTCTTGGTTGCAGCAGCATTCTTCTTCTTCTCTAGTGTTGTAGCTGCTTCTTCCTCCTTTTCACTCCCTGCAACTCGGTGGTGATTAGTAACCAAATCAGGCAGCTCCAATTTTTCTGACCGTGTTCTCCTTTTATAGCCAACGGAAACTGTTCTCGAACATCTCTGAATCACCGCCAAGTTCACCGACCGAATCCGAAGAAACCAGATTTCTCTGGTTTTCGTTTCCCCCTCGCTCAACTCCGCCAAAACTCTTAAATTCGATTTTTTATTTTTATTTTTTTGTTAATTTAATATCTCATAATCAATGATTATTAAATTTTAAATTTCTTAGAATTATCTAATTCTCAATTTTCATTTTATTTCTTTGCCATAAATCATATCATTTCTAAAATGTATATTTTTGTTTATTTATTATCCTTTTTATTATTATCATTAATATTTTTTTCCAACTAGTCATAATAGGCATCATTTAATTATTTCCGCTATTCATGAATTATAACTTTTTCACACTAGTATTAGTATTATTATTATTATATTTTTTTCGATCAATTAATAAATTTCATTTTCACATCACTCGCGCCTTCGCGCGAGCGCATGCGAGCGATGAAATAATTTATTTACTATTGTTTGTTCACGATGTGGCACGACCACGAAGTTATGGGTGTTACATTTCTATCCCCCTTAAATAAAATTTCGTCCTCGAAATTTGAATGAAGTTACCCGACTAATATCTAGTAAGTTATGATACTTCTACACGATCATAACCACTGAATGGTTTTGTGTTGAGGCCTTGCGCCTTACGAGTGAATGGTTAATGGTTTACCTCCCACCAATTTGATCCTGCAGATATAAGATATCCTATCAGAAGATGTCAAATGATACATCTGATAAGATATCCTATCAGAAGATGTCAAATGATACATCTGACATCACTTGTACTGCCATAGCACCACTACATGGCAATGTATATCACGTTTCTGCTGCGCTACTCTGATATATTGAGTTCCTGTGAGAACTTCTCAGGAGGTTACCTATCTTAGTACTACTCTCGCCCAAGCACGCTTAACTGTGGAGTTCTAATGGGATCCCATGCATTAGTGCTGGTATGATTGCACCCATTTTCCTTGTTCTAATTTATCGGTAAGCGACTAACACAATTCCTTACATGAGTGCCCCATTTCTATTCTAACAGTTAAATGGTTACAAAATGTTGTTGTCTATTTCCAATATATATAATTACATAGGTTTGAGACCCAAAACCCTACGACACTTCATTGGGTGATAAGTACATACACTATGATCCTGAACCCATGCCTTCTCCTCTAAGAGTAAGGTTTATTATCATTTAACTTCCATACAACTCGAAAGTGATGCTCCTACTATGACTACAGAGAATCTAATACTAACACTGTACTAGGACAATCTCGAGCTAGATGCCCTGCCTGATAACAAGCGTAACACAATCCTAGTTTCTTGGCATGCTCCTTTTGCTTTCTATTCATCTATCTCGGCTTAGTCTGTCGAGACTGCTGCTGGTGGTTGCCTGACACTCACTAGGGTTGACGCTTCGATGTTGCTGACTCCGCTGCCTACATTGCTTCTTTTGGGGGCCTCTAACCATTTGCTGTAATTGTGCTCTCTTATGCTTGACTTTTACTGCTTGTTCTTGTTCTAAGTCATTTTCGATTCTTTGTGCTCTCATTACCGTCTCCTATAAATTTGTTAGCCTCAGTGGAGTGATGATTCTCTTTATTTTCAGCTTCAGACCGTCTGTAAATTTTCCAGTCTTCAATTGTTCATCTCTGACCAATCCTGGAATATACTTTGACAGCTCATTAAATTTCTGCTCGTATTCCAACACTGTCATCGTTGTCTGCGTCAATTTTATAAAATCTACTTGGAACTGTTTTGTCTTCTCTATCAGAAGAAATGTATCATACATTAAGGTTTCAAACTCATCCCGTGTTAAACTTGATTCATTAACAACGGGGTCCTTCTCGATCGTTTCCCACCAATAATATGTCGGTCCCACCAACTAGTGTGCTGCAAACATTACCCTTCTGGGTCCAGTCAATCTCATAATGTAACATCTCAGAAATTTTATAGAAATTTTACTTAGAATATTACACAGAATTGATGAATGAAAAATTTGGCATGTCCTAGTTATCCAAGTACGGATCAAAATCAATTTAAGAGATTTTAGAAAGAAAAAAAATATTTTAATGCACAAAATGTGATATCATGGTCAAAAATACAAGGATATGTGCAAATTTGATGAAAAATGGATTAGAAGTCGATTTGGATCGAGATTTGACGAAAATCC
>JAJIYU010009696.1:0-16792 GCA_030144865.1 Tinospora cordifolia | reverse complement strand
TATACTATTGCCTTATTAAATTCTTAATTTTAAGTTATGTGCGGTTAAATATGATCAAGGCATGAAATGACTGAAATAGAAAGTCAAGTGTGCGTCGCTTGTAATGTAACATCGGCCCGGCCCGCCGTTTGGTTTAGTCCACTGTTAAGAAAATTGGTGGATGTATCCAATGCTTAATGATACGGGGGTTGGGGTGTTACATAGGATTTCATTTGCCAAGTATCCTTTAGTGGAGTCTAAATTAGGAAAGTAAATGAAATAATGTAACACCTCATAATTTTGTCAACAAAGAATTATCAATGAAATAAAATTCATTGAGAAAACAATTCTAAAATAATTGGAGGCAAATGAAACCTTAGTATCGAGATGATCTAACTAATGATATAAGGTTATTGGAATTATCAAATACTAATTAATTAATTTATAATTATATAAGTAGTAGAACAATTATACAATTAATTATCCAATATAAAGTAAGTAGAGTGAATTATATAAACATTTGTACCCCTCTGAAAATAAAAATATGAGATAAATACATAGAAATGAAGAAATGAAAAAAAATATAGGAAAATATAAATTATTAATTGTTGGCAATATTAAAGATATAGAAAAAATATAAAATAAATACAATATTAAAGAAATAGAAAGGAGAAAATATTAGCAAGTCAATAAAATAGAAGGATATGTGCAATAAACCATGTTTGCATCAATTAGAAAGTGTATAATTAGCAAATTTCGAATAATAGCAACCTTAGAAAGCAATTTTGGTAATAGAAACTGCGTCCAACGGCCCAAAATCAGTCCGCCTGATCTAACAGTCCAGATCTATTTCATTGATCATGAACAGAAATTCGAACGCTCCGTTTGAAGTTCATCCGACAGTCCAAATCAAAGCCGCGTTAGTTGATCGCGAACCATGCTACGCTCTAGGACGATCTGATGGTCCAGATTTGAGACGTCTTCAATCGATTGCGAACCGTTGCTGCATTTGAGGTTGATCCGAGCGTCTAGATCAAAGCCACGTGAACGAAGATCTCCACATCGTGATAGAGGTTCATTTGACGGTCCAGATCTGAGGTGCTTTTTTGATAGCGAATAGTGTGCTACGCTTGAGGAAATCCAATGGTCCAGATCTGAGATGTTTTTTGGATGATCGCAAACCGTTGATGCGTTCAAGGAAATCCAATGATCCATGTTAAATACTCCGATTAAAATTACAGAAAATCACGAAAAAATTCAATTAAAATTCGAGAAAATGTTTCTAAAATCTAAAAATTTGTTTCTAAATTTCAAAAAAAATTATCCAAATACACTTGCTATTTTCCTATGCTTGGGGGCAAAAATTTTGAATAATTGACAAGTTTCCTACAAGGAGAACACCAAAAACTTACCATTCTATGCCATTTTAAACTCTATATAAAGGACCCCTAGTGCTCTCATTGTTTTTATCCCAAATCAAGAGCATACTAGTCTCTCTTGACTCTCTCTGGCCTTCTTCTTGGCAATCCCCTCAGTTCTTGAGTGTTCTTGAGAGTTCTTGAGTGTTTAGAAGCTTTAAAGTAACGGAATTCTGCCAGATTTTAGAAGTGTGCAGAAGAGACTTATTTAAGGTGGAAGTGATTTTTCTAACACCCCTTTTTCTTATTCGAATTGCTAGCACGTTCATTGTTGTTTGGCTTTTGAAATCAAAATAATTTTAGTTCTAGTATTCTAAAACATATTTCAATTTTATATTCGATCCTTGTTCAAATTTATGCATTCATAGTGATCATGCCATGTTAAGTATCATGCTCAGGCTTTATTTCAAAGAATAATGTATGATTATGGTTGTTGCATGATTTGATTTTCACAATGCTTATATTTTGAATTTTATTGATCTTAGTTTCATATTTTGAAGTTTATTTGATGAGTCAAGATTTAACAAAAGAAGATGGTGAAAATAACCACGTACCATCATAGCAAACATGTGGGTTGCTATGGATGTTCTTTTCCCATGGATAGCCATGAGGTTTTAAGACCTAAGTGCTTGGTTGGTGGGTAAGCTCTCTAAAGTTCAGAAGTCCAATGAAATTGGCTATGTAATGCCATATTTCAGTCTAAGGAGGCACTTAGTTAAGAACATCAAGGGTTGAGAAACTCTTTTGGTCTAAATTACAACTTAAAACAATATGATGTTTGAAACGCCTAATGCATGCAAGTGATTGAATTATGAATGTGTTATTGGTTTGAATTTTGAAAAATGGTTGTTTGAAAAAGATCCACTAAGCTTTGTGCTCACCTCTTCCTCTTCTTTTTCAAGAAATTAAATTATGAAGACCATGGACTTTGGATTTTAGCAAATTTCTATTTTTTAAAGTTTCCTTTTAATCTAAGGGCATGTTGCCCAATTTCGAATAAGTCTTCTGCTGAAATTTTATTTTTAGAGGTTATGAATTACTTTTGATCAACAATGTAATAGTTTACATTATCAAGTTATATACTTTTTTTATGAATAAAGAAGTTGAATTTTTCTTTATCTTTAATTGCCTTGATTTTATTGAATGAAAATTGTATTCTTGAATTTACTCTAAGGCATGAGGTATTGAAAAATAGAAAGTCAAGTGTGTGTCACTTGTAAAGTAACACCGACCCAACCCGCCAAATGGTTAAGTCCATTGTCAAAGAATGGTGGTTATGTCCAATGCTCAATGAACGTGGGGGTTGGGGTGTTACAAGTGTGGTATCAGAGCCTAGGCTTTAGGTGTCTTGGGCTAGAAATAGAAAGTTAAGCCTAAACATGTATTAATTAGGCTAGAAATAGAAAGTCAATCATTAGTTGCTTGACGAGAATTAGAAACCCAAATTAGGGCTTCACATTAAATTAAAACTTTAGTGCCCTACCTTCTACTTTTGAAATATGTTTTAGAAAGTGTTTTCAAAAAGGAAAAATATATTTTGAAAATGTTTTGTTCGGATACAAAGACTACAAGTTGAGCTGATAGTGGGTAAGCCTCGTCCTGAGTAAAGCTAAACATTGAAAGGGAGGTGGGTTATCCTACCCTAGAAAGCGCGGTTGCTAAGCCGACCTTGGTCTCACCGCCCAATCCATAAGTTGTCCCAGTAACTTATATGAGTAGTTGGAGTTGAAGAACACTCTTATTTTCTATAAGAGAAAAAAAAAGTAGAAGGTGGAAAATTAGGGCAAGAAAGTGAATAAAAGTCGAAAAAGATGCCAAATATGGTATCATACTAGACAAAGGTTGTGAGTCAACCAGATTGAACCCTAGGTCTAGAAAAAGATCCTAGGTAGAAACGTTGTGTATCCAGGGGTGGCACAGTGGATCAAAGCATAAATCTCTGGGCATAGGCTAGAGACTAAAACTTGTGTGAAAATAAAAAATTGTTTGATAAGGACACGAGACCAGGAAGCTTTTGTATTTCTATGTAGTATGGGATGCATAAAAATTCAGGGGTATAGAGGAAGCCTGGACTCGAAGAATGATGGACCATGTGTGATGAATGATCGGTAACTCCGACAAAACGGGTTTCTCTACGCTCGCTGGTATGGGACGGTGGAGTATAGTGGGCTCGGGAACCTTAGTTATTGAGTAATTTGCAAAATTGTTTGGGTGCGACTCTGTTCTGAGTAAAAGCCTAAGTAGAAGGGGTAGAGTGGTATGGGACACTTGAACCTGGAAGCTTAGGTGGAAGCTTGGAACCTTGTTGCGCTAGCATGATTGTATGATTGTGTGAGATGCATGCTTTACTGTTTATTGCTTTGAGAACAAAACCTATACCCATGTATGAAAAGAACTTAGAAGAAAAATCTTTAGGCAACCAAACAAATCGAAAACCTAGAGACATGAATCTAGAGTCATGATAGTACGAACATTTGATGAGGCAAATACTGACAAGGTGTTAAATTTATAGACAATGGCTGATGAGATCGAACAATGGGAACAAGAACTACCTGCTGGAATGGAGGCGCGGATGGAGGCCATGATGAATGAGATGTCGCAGAGGGTGCTGGATCAACTATTGTGGGCACTTCCACAGATAATTCGGTAGGTGGAACCACAACTTCAAATACGTGAACATGCCCAGGTTCGACAGCCAACACCTGTGGTCCAAAATCTCGAATATCAGAGGGCTCAAGAGGGATTGGAGGATGAGAAACAGAGGAAAATGTTGATTGAGCTACAAAAGCTCCATCCTCCTTCATTTGATGGTACCACAAACTGCATCTCGGCAAACCATTGGTACTAAGAAACGGAGGAAATTCTCATTGTGCTGAAGGTAAATGGGTCAAGACGGGTGGCATTAGCCACGCACCACTTCAAGGGACCAGCCAGGAGTTGGTGGCGAATGATGAGGATGGACCCTAATACGGATGTTGATGCCATGAACTGGGAAAACTTCATAGAGATCTTTTATGAGAAGTTCTTTCCAAAAGCAACCCTGAGCAAGCTACAAGAGGACTTTGTTCGACTGAATCAAAGGGACATGACTGTAGCTGAATATGAGAGGAAGTTCACAGAATTGGCCAAATTCTCAACAGATCTAATTAGGGAGGAGAAAGGAAGGCCAACCAGTTCGCACAGGGTCTCAAGATGGAGATCCAAAAGATAGTGAAGACTTTGGGCCTAAAGACTTACAAGGACGTCGCGAAAAAGGCCTTAACTCTAGAGCAAGAACTCAACTTGGAACAAAAGTTGAGGGGAAAGAATAAGAGGCCTGGGAATAAAAATAATCAAGGGGCTCAAAATAAAAGTAAGAATGGTGGGAATGCACCACTGAAATAGGGATAGAACAAGGATGAGGCAAGGGAACAAACTAAGTGGCTGGGATTGTGCTTCTTATGTAGAAAGAGGGGGCATCTTGCTAAAAACTGCCCAACAGCATCTGCTTAGGCTCCCCAACAACAACAGCAACAACAGAATACCCAGGGATGAGGTAAGAATGGGCGTCCTCAAGCCAGACAGAATCAGAATGTCAATCAGGGGCAAAACCAATGTTGTGGTCAGAACCAGGCTAGAATGTTCACTGTTAAGGCCCAGGAAGACCAAGTCCTGCAGTGGAAGGTACGTTCCTGTTATTCAATGTTGTTGTGAAACTATTGCTTGACTCGGGTGCCTCTAAATCGTTTATTTCTGAAGAACTAACTGATAGGTTACAACTTGTAATGAAAACACTACCTGTAACTTTGAATGTGTCCACACCAATAGGGACTATAGTGACTTCAAAAAGAATGTGCAGTTGTGACCTAAGGTTTGGGGATAAACTCTTAACAGTTGACCTATGTACCTTACCTTTTTATGGGTATGATGTGATCTTGGGGATGGATTGGTTAGACCAGTACCAAGCCCAGATAGATTATCCTAAGAGACGAGTGACCATAATCCTACCTTCTGGGGAAACCTATAAAATCAATGGAGATATGTGAAAACTACCAAGGAGCTCAACCATAGCCATGTTGAACTGCCTAAGGTAGAAGGATGAGTTTGAAGAACTCACTAAAGAAGAGCCTATGGAACCAAAGAGGATACAAGACTTAGCAGTGGTTAATAAGTACGAGGATGTGTTCCTAGATGACTTACTCGGACTACCGCCTACTAGAGAGATAGAATTCAAGATTGAACTTCACCCTGGAACCAACCCTATAGCCATACCTCCTTATAGAATGGCACTGGTGGAACTAATTGAGTTAAAGTCACAACTCGATGAGCTCTGGGAGAAAGGGTTCATCAGGCCGAGTGAATCACCTTGGGGAGCTCCAGTGTTGTTTGTGAAGAAGAAGGATGGTTCCATGAGACTTTGTGTCGACTATCAAAAATTAAACCAAGCCACGGTGAAGAATAAATACCCTCTACCAAGGATTGATGACCTATTCGATCAATTGAGAGGAGCCACTCATTTCTCAAAGATTGATCTTAGGTTGGGTTATCATCAGCTGAGAATCAGGGAGTCCCACATATACAAGACTGCGTTCAGGACAAGATATGGATACTTTGAGTTCACCATAATGCCATTTGGTTTGACAAATGCCCCGACAACATTCATGGACTTGATGAACCGAGTGTTTAGACAGTATCTTGACCAGTTTGTGGTGGTATTTGTAGATGACATCCTAATTTACTCCAAGTCAGAGGCTAAACACTTAGAATACTTGCAAATAGTATTAGAGACACTCAGAAGGCATCAATTATATGCCAAGTTCAGCAAGTGTGAGTTCTGGATGAGGACGGTCAAGTTTCTTAGCCGCATAGAGTCAGCAGAAGGTATCTCTGTAGATCCGAAGAATGTGGAAGCGGTTATGAATTGGAAGCAACCCAAGATAGTTATAGAGATCAGGAGCTTCTTAGGTCTAGCTGGGTACTACAGAAGGTTCATCCAAGATTTCTCCAAATTAGCAGGACCTATGACCAAGCTGACCAGGAAGGGAATCAAGTTCGATTGGAATGAGAAGTGTGAACAATCATTCTAAGAACTAAAGAAGAGATTGACTACGGCCCCAATCCTAGTCACTCTAACCCATGGTGTTACCTATACCCTCTATAATGATGCTTCGCTAAATGGACTTGGAGCAGTGTTGATGCAGGAAAGACTAGTGGTCGTTTATGCTTCACAACAACTAAAGGTCCATGAGAAGAATTACCCTACTCACGACCTTGAATTAGCGGCCATTGTGTTTGCCCTAAAGATTTGGAAACACTACCTTTATGGTGAGAAATTTGATTTGTTCTCATATCACAAAAGCTTGAAGTATATCTACACCCAGAAGGAGTTGAACCTTAGGCAACAGAGATGGATGGAGTTCTTGAAAGACTATGATTTTCAACTACACTACCGTCCGGGGAAAGCCAATGTAGTGCCTGACGCCTTGAGTAGGAAGTTCAAGAAACAGGAGGAAGAGAAAGACCAGATGTACTTGTTGATTGATGATTTTAGGCTGGGTGTGACTCTAAATAAAAAACAAGCCTACCTTTACACCATGTTTTGCCAACCAGATCTTCTGCACCAGATCAGGGATGAACAAAGACAAGAAAAATAGCTTACCAGTTTGATCAAAGGAGTTACACAAGGCAAGCATACTGATTTTAGGTTAGATGCTGAGAATATCCTAAGGCTCAGGGAAAGGATATGTGTACCTCAGAATGGGCAGAGTAAGCAGATTATACTTGATGAAGCTCATCAGACTAAGTATACCATGCACCCAGATAGGGACAAGATGTACCAGAACCTTAGGAAAACCTACTGGTGGAGAGGAATGAAGAGGGACGTAGCTAAGCATGTCTCTAAGTGCTTAACATGTCAACAAGTGAAAGCAAAACACTGGAAACCCTCTGGAATGTTGCAACCACTCCCTATCCTAGAATGGAAATGTGATAACATTGCCATGGACTTTGTAAGTGGTTTACCCATAAACCAAAAAGGAGAAGATACTATTTGGGTGATTGTGGATCGTCTCACCAAAGTGGTTCATTTCCTACCAATCAGATCCACAGATCAAGTTAGTAAGCTAGGAGAACTATATGTGAAGGAAATAGTAAGGCTCCATGGTGTATCCAAGACTATTATGTCTGATAGAGACTCTCATTTCACTTCACAGTTCTAGTAGAGTCTATAGAAGGAGATGGGTACTAAGCTTACCATGAGTACAACATTTCACCCTTAGACAAATGGTCAGTCTGAGAGAGTTATCCAAACTTTAGAGGATATATTGAGGTCTTATGTTTTAGACTTCAAGGGGAACTAGAGCAAGTATTTACACCTGGCGGAGTTTGCCTATAACAACAGTTACCAGGAAAGCATAAAGATGGCTCCATTCGTGGCCCTCTATGGGAGACCTTGCAGATCACCTGCCTTTTGTGTTGAGCTTGAAGATCACGTATTAACTGGGCAAGACTTGGTGGAAGAGATGAACAACCAAGTCAAGTTGATACAGAGGAGACCGACTACTGCACAGAGTCGTCGAAAGAGTTATGCTAACAAGAGGAGAAGACCACTAGAGTTCCAAGTTGGGGACAAAGTATTTCTGAGAATCAGTCCTCAGAAGAGTATCAAAAGGTTCGGATTTAAAGGAAGTTATCTTCGAGGTTTGTAGGACCCTTTGAAATACTTAGAAGAATCGGAGAATATGCTTACGAGTTGGATCTACCAAGCCGAATGACTTCAGCTCATAACGTATTCCATGTCTCCATGTTGAGAAAGTACGAACAAGACCCCTCTCACATCATCCACTGGGAGGAAGTGAACATTCAGGATGATGCTACCTACGAGGAAACTGCAGTTAGAATTCTTGATCACAAGGCACAGAATCTAAGAACTAAGGACATTCCCTTAGTTAAGGTACTGTGGAAGCATCACGGACTGGAAGAGGCTACCTGGGAGCTGGAAAGTGAAATGAAGACTAAGTACCCGCATCTGTTCACTAGGAACACCTAAACATGTACAAATTTTGAAGACGAAATTTTTCTAAGGAGGGTAAGTTGTAGTACCTCACAATTTTGTCAACAAAGAATTATTAATGAAATAAAATTCATTGAGAAAAAAATTCTAAAATAATTAGAGGCAAATGAAACCTTAGTATCAAGATAATCTAACTAATGATATAAGGTTAGTAGAATTATCAAATATTAATTAATTTATTTATAATTATGCACGTAGTGGAACAATTACGGAATTAATTATCCAATATAAAGTAAGTAGAGTGAATTATATAATCATTTGTACCCCTCTGAAAATAAAAATATGAGATAAATACGTAGAAATGAAGAAATGAATAAAAATATAGGGAAATATAAATTATTAACCGTTGGCAGTATTAAAGAAATAGAAAAAATATAAAATAAATACAATATTAAAGAAATAGAAAGGGGAAATATTAGCAAGTCAATAAAATAGGACATGTGTAATAAACCATGTTTGCATCAATTAAAAAGTGTATAATTAGCAAATTTTGGATAATAACAACCTTAGAAATCAATTTTGGTAATAGAAACTGCATCCAAAGACCCAAAATCAATCTGCCCGATCCAACGAACAAGATCAAAACCAAACCAGCGCTCAGGAGCACCAAATCATCGAAAATCGAACGACCCAAAATCAATCCACCTAATCTAACAGTCCAGATCTGTTTTGTTGATCGTGAACGAAAATTCGAACACTGCGCTCGAGGTTCATCTGACGATCCAGATCAAAGCCGCGTTAGTTGATCGCGAACCGTGCTACACTCGAGGACGATCTGATGGTCCAGATTTGAGACTTCTTCGATCGATCACGAACCGTTGCTGCACTCAAGGTTGATCCGAGCGTCTAGATCAAAATCGCACGAACGAAGATCCGCACACCACGATCGAGGTTCATTCGATGGTCCAGATCTGAGGCGCTTTGCTGATCGCGAAAAGTGTGTTGCGCTCGAAGAAATCCAACGGTCTGGATCCGAAATATTTTTTGGATGATCGCGAACCGTTGATGCGCTCAAGGAAATCCAATGATCCAGGTTAAATGCTCCGATTAAAATTACAGAAAATCACGAAAAAATTCGATGAAAATCACGAAAAAATTTGATTAAAATCCGAGAAAATGTTTCTAAAATCCAAAAAATTGTCTCTAAATTCCAAAAAAATTATCCAAATATACTTGCTATTTTCCTATGCTTGGGGGGCATGAAATTTGAATAATTGGCAAGTTTCCTACAAGGAAAAGACCAAAAACTTACCATTCTATGCCTTTTTAAACTCTATATAAAGGACCCGTAGTGTTCTCATTGTTTTCATCCCAAATTAAGAGTATACTAGTCCCTCTTGACTCTCTCTGGCCTTCTTCTTGGCAATCCCCTTAGTTCTTGAGTAATCTTGAAATGTTCTTGAGTGTTCTTGAGTATTCTTGAGAGTTCTTGAGTGTTTAGAAGCTTTGAAGTAACGGAACTCTGCCAGATTTCAGAAGTGTGCAGAAGAAACTTATTTAAGGTGGAAGTGATTTTTCCAACACCCCTTTTTCTTATTCAAATTGCTAGCATATTCATTGTTGTTTGGCTTTTGAAATCAAAATAATTTCAGTTCTAGTATTCTAAAACATATTTCAATTTCATATTTGATCCTTGTTCAAATTTATGCATTCATAGTGATCATGCCATGTTTAGTATCATGCTTAGGCTTTATTTCAAAGAATGATGTATGATTATGGTTGTTGCATGATTTGATTTTCATAATGCTTATATTCTGAATTTTATTGATCTTAGTTTCATATTTTGAAGTTTATTTGATGATTCAAAATTTAACAAAAGAAGATGGTGAAAATAACCACGTACCATCATAACAAACATGTGGGTTGCTATGGATGTTCTTTTCTCATAAATAGCCATGAGGTTTTAAGACCTAAGTGCTTGGTTGGTGGGTAAGCTCCCTAAAGTCCAGAAGTCCAATGAAATTGGCTATGTAATGCCATATTTCACTCTAAGGAGGCACTTAGTTAAGAACATCAAGGGTTGAGAAACTCTTTTGGTCTAAATTACAACTTGAAACAATATGATGCTTGAAACGCCTAATGCATGCAAGTGATTGAATTATGAATGTGTTATTGGTTTGAATTTGAAAAATGGTTGTTTGAAAAAGATCCACTGAGCTCTGTGCTCACCCCTTCCTCTTCTTTTTTAGGAAATTTAATTATAAAGACCATGGAATTTGGATTTTAGCAAGTTTCCTTTTAATGTAAGGGCATGTTGCCCAATTTTGAATAAGTCTTCCACTGAAATTTTATTTTTAGAGGTTATGAATTACTTTTGATCAACAATGTAATAGTTTACATTATAAAGTTATGTACTTTCTTTTTATGAATAAAGAAGTTGAATTTTTCTTTATCTTTAATTGCCTTGATTTTATTGAATGAAAATTATTTTCTTGAATTTACTCTAAGGCAT
Source organism: Tinospora cordifolia (assembly GCA_030144865.1). Classification (NCBI taxonomy): domain Eukaryota; kingdom Viridiplantae; phylum Streptophyta; class Magnoliopsida; order Ranunculales; family Menispermaceae; genus Tinospora; species Tinospora cordifolia. The sequence continues at coordinate 5,892 of JAJIYU010009696.1, read as the reverse complement.
GAGGTATTGAACAATAGAAAGTCAAGTGTGTGTCACTTGTAAAGTAACATCGGCCCAACTCACCAAATGGTTAAGTCTACTATCAAAGAATGGTGATTATGTCCGATGCTCAATGAATGTGGCGGTTGGAGTGTTACAAATAAAGATCATCCTAGTAAAAAAAATGGTTTAGAAATATGTATTAGTCTATTACGAACACAAAAATATAGATTAAAGTCATTAATTCTTATTATATAATGAGATATAAATTTTTATTAAATTCATGTGGACCCATGAATACATGACCACCCACAAATGATCAAGTGCACCCATAGTCCACATACTCCAAAATCGGCCCATATGTGTGTGTATGAGTGTGCATACATGTGAAGGAACCTAATTTGAAGTTTCTAAAGTTTAGTCCATGCTCACAAGGGGAACCTTAGTTGTCACACGCAAAGAAAAAAAAAACAAGGAAAGAAGAACAAGAAAGTTTCCTAAACCTAAAATTACACTATCTTTGGGCCAACCATTTAGATTACCATCATATCCTTGAACACCAAACCCTAGCCATCATATGCAAACTGTCCCTTGATTTTGGAATGGTTTTGTGTTGCCCTAGCTGCCCAAGACGCCCCATTGTGCTCTTGAAAATCTATATAAACCCCGTTGTGCTCCTTTCTTCTTCATTCCAAAGTAAAGAGTTGACATTTTTCTCTTTGTTTGTTCTAGCCCTCTTCTTGGCAACCCCTTTCCCTCTCTTGTGTTCTTGAGTGATTTTCATAGAGAAGGTAGGATTTTAGATTTCTTTTACATTCTTGAAGTTGCCGGTGGTTCTTAAAGTGCATAGAAGAAGGGAACCTCTGCTGGATTTTCTTCAAACAAGCAATTAAGGAGGTGGGATTTCCTACACTTCTACATTACTAGTTTGAGTTTCTAGCATGTTCATGCATCTTTAATTTTTAGTTTAGCATGTTTATTTTTAGTTTTCAACATGTTTGATCATGATTTAAATTTAGATTATCATATATGCATGTTTTAAGTGTTCATGATACCATGCCATGCCATTTTTCCATGCTTAGGTTTAATTTGAATTATGAAGCATGCTATGTATTGCTTCCATGCTCTTTGAATGTTTTATTTTTAGTTTTATTATTCTGATTTTTTATTCATGAATATGTAGGAATTAAGGTTAAGACTTTGAAGTTATGAACCGCATACTATCATAGTAATTTGAGTGATGCTATGATTGTTCTTTGCATATACTTAGTGTATATGGGGCTCATCACTGTGTGTGGATGGGTATAACCCAAAGTACATGGAATGTGGACATGTGATCCTTATTCCAATAGAATATGATAAGATGAATTGTTTTTCCATCCAAGAGTGGAGTGCTTTGATAAGAACACCAAGGAATTAGAACCCCTTTTAGTTTTAATGTCAACAATAACCCAAGATGTTGTTTGAATCGCCTAATTGTTTATAAGTGTTTAAATTTGGATATGCTTTTGGTTTGAATTAGTAACTTAATTGTTTATGAAATGATCCACTAGGCTATGTCTCATCCCTTCCCCTCTTATTTTTCGAAATATGAATCATTAAGACTACTAAGTATTTGATAGAATTTTAAATTTGAAAAGTTTATACGTAAGGGAATGTTGCCCAAGTTTTGATTATTTAAATTAAGACTTCCTCTGAATTTAATTTTTAATTTGAGATATGTACTATTTTGTTATTTGAGAATTCTAGTATGTACTTCTTTATTATAAAGATTAAAGATTTTCTTTTATCTCCCATATAATAGTCTTATTTAATTAAAGTTAAATTGTTTGGGTTGCGTGCTCCTTATGAATTGATAAGACTTGAGATAATTGAAATAGAATATGTCCCAAGTTGTGTACTTGTAAAAGTAACATAGCCCCGCCAACCTTGTGATTAGCTAAACAATCAAGTCTCGGGGATTAGGGTGTTACATTAATCAAAATAAAAATTAAAGGATTCTACAATCTAAATTACATCCTAGAAATTAAAATACTTAGTCAAACATATTTAAGAGAGTACCAAACAAAGAATTGAATAAAGTAAAGATTATATTAGACTAGGCTTTGATGTTGTCCTTCAGTTCTTGTTCTTCAATTTTGGTCTTTTCTATTCTCCTCTCTCAGTGGACCTCTAACTGCTTCAAAACTCGAATAATCAAAAAATTCTTGCCGCAAATCGAATCATGAATGAATTATCAAAAGACTTCTACGAGCATATATTTATAGATTTTTTTTTTCACCCCTTAGAAACACAGTTATCCAAGGACTTCATATTGTATTACAACACAAAACGACTTGCTAATTTATGTTAACAAACCAATTTGGCTCATGACTTGCAAATTTCTTTTGTTTTCTTCTTGCTTCCAATTTGCCCATGCTTTTCCTCTTACTTACAACTTGTTGCCATCGTGAATTGAGCACAAATCTTTACCCCAAATTTGTGATAGTTGACCCCTTTATTTTCTTGCATAATTTCACATTTTGCCACTTTGTTTTGTACACACTTCATGCCCAAATTTCATTTCCAATCATGCCCATGGTGTTTGCTCAATTTTACACCATTTGCCATTTTCTTTTGACAGTCAAGCCATTACATTGAAACGTTAATTGTCTCGCTGCCATCACTTCATTTGCACAACTTTCATACTCCAAATTCACATGATAGTCAACCCATCCAATTTATTGATATTTACACAATTTGCCATTTGCTCATGCTTGGTTATTTTGGATCGGGTTTTGAGTTTCGTCTTGGCTTTGATTAGTGTTGGGTCATGATGCTTGTCGGATACTTGCTTGGGATTTGTTATATGTATTGGGATTTTACAGTATGCCATTATACCTATCTTTAATTATTCTAAACTGGCACAAACAATTGATAATCCTTTCTTGGGCATGAAATCACAAATATAAATGTATAAAAACTATATTAAAATTCTCAAAATATAAAAATACATGCAATGATCCTATAAATGCTTATGCACATAATTATAAATAAATATGTCATATTTCCTATCTAAACTCATGCAAAATATAATATATATGTTAGTATGCAATGCAACTAACAAATACCCTCAAACTTAAAATGTTTTTCATCCCCAAACAATGACTCAACTCTAAAACTGACACAACCATGCCATATAAAATTAAATTCTTTTTCACTCATCATAGTAACCTCAATCTTCCATTCTTATAGTTTGTGATTCATCAACACCACCCTAGAGTCATTCAAGTTGTCTAGGTTTTCAATTCATCCTTCATTCTCCCTTAACTTCGACCTCTCATCTTTAGTATCTCAATCCTCCTAAACTTTGTAGGTGATTTGAAGTTATCATCCCACTCATAGAAATCCTCTCCTAATACCTAAATACATAGACCCTCTCAATGCCCTCCTCTATCTATCATCTACTCAAGTCAAACTCTATTCAAGATTAGTGGTTTTTCTTTTAGGTTCTAACATGGCCTGGCTCAAGGTACAAGTATCATAGGAATTTAATTTTGACTCAAATGTACACCCATAGCAATAATAACAACCTATTATGTTTGATTTTCTCAATATAACTTGATCTTTTTTGTTCAATCCCTTTTTTTTTTCTTTGTTTATGCTTACAACCTTATTTTCACAGCTCCCCCAAACTTATTTCATCACATGTACTTCAATTTGTACCCACATACACACCCATACAAAAGTAAGAATGATCAACTTTCGTTGATAATACTAAAATATTGAATATATAACTTTTTTCTTTCTTTTTTTTTGTTTTTACTAAACAAAATAAAAAATTGAAACAAAAACTGAAAACATATGTATTTCAATGTCGGCATTCCCTCCTTCTTTCACATCATCAGAATAGATAGTATTATGACCATGAGTGCACACAAATAGGTTCAACTAAGATATTCATAAAAGTATAAAGTGTTTATATATATTATTTAGGATCATAACAAGAAAACAAGCTTTAAGGTTCAAAATTGGCTGCAAAGGATTATAAATACTAGGACTGGCTTTTAGGCTAGGACTCAAATAAAGATGGCTCACATCATTTCCTTCCTAGAGTCATTCTTAAGTAGTATTCAAGATAGATTTGATTATTTCAAAAGTTTGTGAAAAATTCTCTCTACTTGTGGTTTGATTTCCATTTCTCACTTTCCTTAGTTTTGGATTCTCAATTTACCTAAGACTGCAGGGATCTGTCAAAGTCAAATTTTGGACAAACCAAGCACACAGACTGTTAGAACATACCCTAGTTCTTTGTTTCATCACACTAGAGGAATTTCTAATTTAATAGGTTACATAATGAAAATTTTGAAAAATATGGCATAGATTTAGCCTAAGTAACACCTATATGCTTTATATGTTCATGTCTTAAACCTAATATGCTCATGTACTAACCCTAAATAAATAATCCTAATATCTAAATGTCATGAAAGATTTTCAATAATAACTATGTATGTGATAAGCCCATGAATATATGCAGTTTAGAATCATTGTAGTACACAAAATATATATTATAAAGGAAAATAAACCTGAAATTGAAGAAATTGAAGAAGAATTTCTTCAATGCATACCCACAAACTTAAACTGTGCCTTATCCTCTTGAACAACTAGCACTCTGATGCATATATGGAGGGCAATGTGCCGAAGCATAGACATCTGCACACATAAACCTGCATGGAACAAAAGGAAAACAAATATGAGAGAATCTCTAACAAAAATGCATGCTTTTTTTTATTAAACTACAACGCATGCATACCTAAAAAAATTAAATTAAATCCTAACTAAAAAAAAATCAGTGGGTTGCGCCCCTACTAAGCGCTATGTTTAGCGTCATCAACTTGACATAGATACAGGTTAACCGAAGCCCAATTTGTTGATCCTTGCAAACACTTTGGCTTTGGTTAACTCTTGCTTTATGTTATCAAGTGGCCACTTATTATTCGACATTGGATCATGTGACTGCTTCAGAGGAATTTTTTGTGCATCTAGTAGCTCTCTAGTATCATAGCTATGTTTTCGGTGTGCTTATATGACCTTCCCTTTATTGAATTCAGCATCTGTAGGCTTAATATATGGAGGTTTCGCTTTTTCAATCACTATCTCTAGGCCAACTGGTATTTGCTTGCATTCTTGCACTTTAGTAGGGAGCTTCAATGAGTGATAGATGTTGAAGACAACTAGGTTTTCATTCATTCTCAGTGTGAGCTCTCCCATGGCGACATCTATAAGGGCCTGACTAGTAGCTAAGAATGACCACCCAAGAATTAATTGTATCTCCTCGTCTTCTTTCGTATCAAGAATAAAAAAGTCAATTGGAAAGATAAACTTATTCACTTTAACGAACACATTTTTAATAATTCCTCGTGGATAAGTGATAGAACAGTTTGCAAGTTAAAGAGTAATACTGGTTGGCTTGATCTCTGACAGGCCCAACAGCCGATGTACTGAAAGTAGCATGAGATTTATACTGGGCCCCAAGTCACAAAGAGCTTTGTCAAATATTTTAGTGTCTATGTTGCATGGAATAGTGAAACTCCCTGGATCTTTCAGCTTCTGAGGTAGCTTTCTTTGTATTATAGCATTGCAATCCTTTGTCAATGACATAGTCTCATGATGTAACACCCCGATTTTCGATCGGACCTTCGTTCACATATTGCGTCACGTGTGGATCGTCGCCCGATGAAAATCGAGATGCTACTAAAATTCTTTTCTGTCAAAAATATCTTTTTCCTCAAAGTTCAGTTCAAAATCTCTAATTTTCAAGTTTAAGTCCATAAAGATATCATGTACAATATAGAAAATCATAGTAAGTTCTTCAAATAAATCTTAGGTAAAGCAGCGGAAACACCTTTCAAACTATTTAGTTAAACCAATGTG
>JAJIYU010009695.1:0-16756 GCA_030144865.1 Tinospora cordifolia | reverse complement strand
AAATGCATATTATACTAAATATAAGTAAATACACTACATTTTCTATTATATTAATGCACATTATACATAAAATACGTATAATATAATTAATCTGCTATGCAACTAACATTGATGCAGATTCGAGAGAGTACTGAGGAACTGGGCCTGTTGTCAACGGGACATCAGTGCGCAAGACCCGAGGTGAGTAGTCTGATTTAATTGTTTTCTGTGACTTTTATTCCTTGCATAAAACTTGTGCGAAATGACACGATTTAAATAGTTTCACATGATTTAGGTACATCTGATTAATTTTGAGATGTATAGATGTAAACTGGTACTGAGACCATAGGCTCGAGGACCAAGCGTCGGGGTCAAAGTACTTGATGTGATTGAGGTTAGACTCGAGGTCCAAGCTTACGGTTAGGGCATATGATCAATGCGGCTAGCTTCTGACCCGCTTGAGTGGCTAGTACGCCTGACTCCGGACCCGCTTGAGCGATGACCATAGGTTGGGTTATTGAGTTAACCTAGCCTGGATGTATTTTTAAGTGGCATTGATTTGAGATGTTTTCTGAAACTATTGCACTATTTATAACTATTTTCACACTAAGTCATGCTTTCAAATGCCATACCACTTTTACTGCTCATGCATACATGCATTATTTTGAAATATTGGTTATGGATGACATGATGATCTTTTTACTCACCTAGCTACGTTGATTCTAGGCTCACTACTCTATCATTATTTTAGATTCTACAGTGGCTGATAAAGAGAAAGGTGTAGTGATCACGTAGTTTCCCTGATGATTCCTGTCCCCGTTTCTTTTGATCTTTTGATCTGATGTTGGTTATTATTGTGCTCATGTAAATGGTCAAACTTGTATTTTAGACTAGACAAATGTGTAATGAAATGTTTCCACTTTGTATGTTACTTATTTTTGTTTTTAATTTCCAATTATTCTAATATCGTCTATTGCATGAGATTTGGAAATGGCTTAATAGTGGTCGGGCAAACTCGACTTGGTGAGAGGGTTCGTCAGGCCATTGTACCGGTCAGGCCACCATTGGCTCAGAGAATGGTTGTAGACTATATATATATATATATATATTATACATACAATTATTTATATAATGGATATAGTAGAAATAGAGGAACAACAATTTTATACTTCCATTATTCAATTTTTATTTTAACATTATCCTACTACTTATATATATATATACATATATATATACATATAATTATTTATACATAAAATTACTTAAATAATTGTTTATATATGTAAATAATGTGACATAGAAATATCTATATATATATGTATATGTATATAGCTATATATATATATATATATATATAATTGTTCATACATGTTATACAAATAACATAGTATATATAAACAAAATATACAAATAACATGGTATATATATACATGATATACTAGTGACATGGTATATATATATATATATATATATATATGTGTAATTATTTATGCATGATATACAAATAACATTGTATATATATACATGATATACAAATAACATGGTGTGTGTGTGTGTGAGTGTATATATATATATATATATATTTGTATGTCACATTAATTTATTTTATTTGAAATTCATACAAAATTTTTGTGTGTTACATAATTTAACATATATAATTTTCTATTGTGTGTATATAATTTGTTGTATAACACACACATTTTTATTTGTAGTTCAGACACACACACACACACACACAGATATATATATATATATATATATATATATATATATATATATTCACACATTATCCACCTGTCATCCTCGAACTTTCACACCAAGCAACCAAATAATCTTTATACCCATATACCTATGAAATTATTTTCACATTATACAACGATTCACTTGCATTCTACATGAATTATTCATTTGTTAGACCCGAATTATTCAGTCATAAATAAAGTACACACACACACACACACACACACACACACACATATATATATATATAATGTGTGTGTGCATTATTCGTTAATCCCCACATTATTATGAAATTATTCTCACATTATACCTCTATTCAAACACATTATACATGAATTATTCTTTTGTTATATCTGCATTATTCAGTCAAAATTAAAGTACATATATATATATATATATAGGCGCACATTATTTGTTTATCCTCACATTATTCATCCCAAATTTTTCTGTCAAACGATCGAAATAATTTTTCAGAAATAATTTTTGTTTATCCTCACATTATTCCTTACTCAAACGATCCAAATTATTCAGAAATAATTTTTATACTTGAATTATTCAAATATTATTCTTACATCATACCACTATTTACACATATTTCCTCATTATTCAAATATTATACATGTATTATTCTTATGTTATACCTGAATTATTTATTCAGAAATAATGTACATATTATATATATGTATATGTATGTATGTATGTATGTATGTATGCGCGCAAATCACTTCCTTGCAATTCAATTTTTGATTCAGGTTGTTTCCATTTTTGTGCCCTAATCTCTCTGTCTTCTTTGATTTAGCTTTCGATTTCAGTTGTTCATTTACTTGCGATTTTCACTATTACAATAAAGAACAAATGTTGTTCATCCTCTACCAATAGGACGACCGTAAATGCTAAGAACCAGGTACATCACACTCTTTCGAATCTTGTATTCATATTCGTCTAAATGTGATAGTGAATGGTTGTTTGGTCTGTTCAACTTTCTTTGAACTACTATACTATATTATAGCATTTATTGAGTGTTTATTACATAATAGAGTATAACATGTTCTTTTGGTATTATACACTTTTTATTTTGTTATTATACACTTTTTAACATGTTATTCTGGTATTATTCACCTGCAGGAATATCAATATATTGTTAAACCTGAAGATAGATACTCAACCAAGGTTGGGTGCTTGACTAACTTGAACGCACGCAACATGTTGATTTCCACATTGACAAATTACCAGCTGCTAAAGTTCTGAGAGACTTGTTTTGGCCATTTTCTTGATATGAAGCAATTGTTTTGGCAGCCTCAGATTGTTCATAACATATTGTTAAGAGAGCTTGTTCAAGAAAATGAGTCTATTCTAGTCTTTAATTTCAATAACATTATTGCAAATTTCTCCATAGTTGAATTTGCAATGATAATGGGTTTGAAATGTAGTGAAAAAACCAGAAACATTACAACTGGTTTTGAGGGTAAAATTTTGAAGGATAAATACTTGAAGGGAGCTGAAAAGATAAATAAGAAGTGTATAGTTGATGCATTTACAAATCGAGTATGGGAGAATGATGATGATGCTGTGAAGATTGCAATTTTGTTCTTCATTAATTGTTTTTTGTTTTCTAATAAATTGGAAAAGTTGGTAAATAATGTTGATTTTGAACTTGTACAAACTGATGAATATATGGATTATCCCTGGGGCACGACTCTTTTTGACATGATAATAGAATCTATGAATGGTAATTTTACAGTAGACGCAATTCAACTGGAAGTTGGGAGGGGGAAATACCCGATTATGTACAGGTTTTTTGGGTTCCCAATCGCATTACAAGTTTGGTTTTATGAGTGTTTTGTTGATAATGATGGTTTGTTTGCCAATCGACGTATCAATGGATTTCCTCGTATACTAAACTGGACTTGCATTGACACGCCCAATTTTAAGAGCATGGAGAAGGTGCTGAACAATTTATCTGTTAATAAGGTAGAACATGGAGAAGGTGCTGAACAATTTATTTGTTAATAAGGTAAATTTTCATGTATTTAATCATATATTATACACAACATTTATATTATAATTGAAATTTTTTGTTGTTGAATTTCTTATGATCTCATATCTGTCTATTTTCAGTTCAAATATTTTGTAGCAAGCCCCAATGAGCTATTGCAGTCATATATGGATGGCTTGATTGCAGAACAAGATGGGGGCCAACATCAATTTCCAGATTACGATGATTTTGTTGATCCCCCAAATTATCTTTTGCCTCCTCCTGTAAATAAACCTATTGGCAGTAATATTCCTGTAAATAAGTCTGCTGCAACCATTAGTTTACCTGGAAGGCAATGTGATTGTTGTAATGAGATCGAAATAATGTTGAAAGAGGGTTTTGATAAGATTTTTGAAGAAATTAATTATTTGAAATCTCTATTGCAAAAGGAAAATGTTCCAAGCTTCAAAACCAATCAATTTGTTTAGATTTTCATTACAGTATAGTAATGATATGATAGTAGTACATAATTTATATACTTACATTATACCATGAATATAATATATTATATATTGTATGCTTGTTGTTATCTATTGCTTGCTTGTGTATATTAATGTTATACCAATTGTATACATTCATTTGGCTCACTAAATTTTTCATTTTTCATGTAGAACGATGATGTAAATAAAGCAGAAGACAGTAAAGAAGAATCTGCTAGTAAGGAAAAATGTACTGATGTCGAAGCTGCATGCCAGAGTTTGACGACATTGCAAGAGATTGTTAGTGATAGTGACAAAAAGAGGAAAATAATTTTGAACACTTTATTTGGATTGTAATTTGTCATTTAGATTTATTTTCATTATCCATTAATATTGTACATTTTTATATTAAAGGCTGACTCAACAATAATTGAAGGTGAGAAAAGGAAGAAAAAATCATCAATCCTAGTAAGATCATGAATATGATTCTTTTATTAATTCAAGATTATGCTTTTGTAGTTTTTATGAATCTAACTGTCCTTAATTTATCTGCTTTTAGGACATTTCTCATTTAATTTCACTAACTCGGGTTGTTGACAAGGATGAATCGAAATATCATGCACCTGTTGAATGTGAACGAGGAACCACGATTGATGAAATTGTTGAGTCGGTCGTCAATGTTGTGACTTCAGCCGTTTCTACTAAAGATCAGACTCCACTTCTCCCACCTCGTATAGGTAATAAAGGGGGAGGCGTCCCGCTAGAGATAAACATAAAGGAAAGTAGATTGTGAAGGGGAGACTATCCCCCTTAGACATATGTCTGCTTAAAGATATAGACAGCAGTGCTATAGCTAAGTTTGACGAGTGGATTCAAAAGGGTCGGTTGAAGTGCTCGAAGTAAGTTTTCTTAGAGATCAAGTTTGCTTTCTGAATATTGTTGTTATTTATAATACATTGATATTAACACCTATCATATTATTTAGGTCAAATAAACTATACCATGATCGTGAAAAGAATCTGAATCCAGCTTTTGATTTTTCAATCACTAGTGTCACTGATAAGAAATGGTTTTACACATTGATCACCCCAAACCGGCTTATCTCCTCCTCCGAAAGTTTAATTTTTTTGCACTTGATATTATTGCTTATAGATATTATAATGATAATATACCAACATAATACCAAAATATAGAGTTTTGGACTCTTTGCAATGTTTGTATACACATATTATACTGATATGATACCAATTTCACCTATATATTTCATGTCCTTAAACTATGTTATGTTGTTTTGTATACATATTATACTAATATGATACCAATATCATCTATGTAACATGTTCTTAAACTCTGTTATGTTTATTATTTCAGTATAATGAGATGTTATACAAACAACATACTTATTATGTTTTGAATGTTTCATGTTTATACAATTTTTATTCATAACCCAAATCTTTTATTATAATTAAAAATTTTATATTGGCAGCATGTAGATGTGATGTTCTATTACTTGCGTAAGAAAAACAAGTATGACAAATCGATTAAGATCAAGTGAACAATGATAGACAACTTTTTCGATCAAAAGTTGTAGTCTATTTATAGAAGATTCAAAAAAGAGAAGGATGCATCTATGTTAGGGGATGGGATGGTAATTTTGGAGTATATACTAGGGCACTACATGTACTGCAACATTCTATGGTCTGATGTTGACTATATTATTTTTCCTATTAATGTTGTGGCTGCGTTCCACTGGATCCTCAGTTGCATCAGCATTAACGAGGGTTGCATATATGTTTACAATTCTCTGCGTACTCTTACTATTGATGTTGCGACAATGGAGGCAGTTCAAGTTTATTCCACCATTCTTCCTTTTTATCTCGAGATGATTGGATTTTGCCAATCGAAAGTTGATCGAAAGGATAGACTTGGGAAAGAACCATTCATGGTGCAAGTGGTTGATAATCTACCACAGCAAGATGAGTGTGATTGTGGAATGTTCATTTTTTATTTTGTTGAATGTTTTGTCGCCGGAAAGGAAATTTCACCTGTTTTTGATGTGGTGAGCTACATGAAAAAGGTACCTGTTAATCTGTACTTACATGGTAGAATGAAATAAAATGAAGGCACCAAGAGTAATGATGAAAGATCAGGTCGATTCAATGTTGACTGTAGGATCTAATCATAGTGGGTCTTAAAGAAGTGAAGAATGGAAGAAGCTAGGCTGTCATATCTTACATCACAGTTTTCCAAGGACAATGTGTGATACCATTTTTGATATTTCAGATATGTATCATTTGAAAATGATAATGGTTCATTTACAACAATATCAACTATTTTTCATTTGAATTTTGTCATTTTATTTTGTCATCTGGGCAGATTGTTTTATTTTTGAATCATATATGAATAATGTTATTCATATGTGAACTTTGTTATACTAATTTTATTCAAAAATGATACAAGTAATCAATTTTGAAGCACTGATCTCAGTTTTATATACACATTATTCTTAAGTTAAGCGTATTTTATTCATTTTATATACACGCATTATCCACATGGTATAACTATGTTATAACATTATTTATGCATTATTTATGCAATTAAACGATTAAATATTATACACGCATTATTTATATAATATACTTTGATTACACCACTATTCATTCATTATTCGTAAGGTATATTAACCAAATGAAAAATATTTATACCTACATTGTTCAGTCATGATACCTACATTATTCCATTATTTAAGAATTATTCTCAGTTGGTTTGTTATACATATATTATTCTACTATTATTTGCGTGTTATTCATTTGTATCAGTTAGATTATTCATGCTTTAGTCATATGTTATACTTATGTTATATATATATATATATATATATATATATATATATATATATATATATATATATATATTTACGCATCATTCAGGCAATTGAAAGATGTTCTTTTTATATACGTATAATTCACATGGTGTACCTAGGTTATACTATTAATATTCATGCATTTTTCATCAGGTATATTGACCAACAGAACAATTTTTATACGTGCATTATTCGATTGTTATCGCTATATGTTTATATGTGAATTATTCAATTTTTATCCCTACATTATACCACATTTCATGGGTTATATATACAATTATTCACACATTATTCGATTGTTATCGCTAGATTTTTATATACACATTATTCAATCTTTATCCATATATTACTACATTTTACGAGTTATATATATCATCATACACGCACTATTCGATTGTTATCGCTATATGTTTATACGCGCATTATTCGATTTTTATCCCTATATTATACTACATTTCATGGGTTATATATATAATTATTCACGCATTATTCGATCGTTATCGCTAGATTTTTATACAGGCATTATTCGATCTTTATCCCTCCATTATACAACATTTCACTGGTTATTTATACCATTATTCATGCATTATTCGATCGTTATCGCTAGATAGCATTATTCGATAGTTATCCCTACATTATACTCCATTTTATTGGTTATATGTATACCATCATTTACGAATTAATTATTCGATTGTTATCACTATATTTTTATATGCGTATTATTTAATATTTATTCCTACATTATATCATATTTCAGTGTTATATATACCATATATATTATTCACGCAATATTCGGTCCATATCCCTACATTTTTATACGTGCATTATTCTAGCGTTATACCGACATTATACTAGTACTCACTCGTTATACTATTATTCACGCATTTCTTTATCGTCATCCCTACATCTCTATAGGCACATTATTCTATCATTATGCCTACATTATACCACCATTCACGGGTTATACCATTATTCATGCATTAGTGGTATTATATAGGTGCAACATATGAATAACTTATGTATATAACGTAATATGTTTACAACGGTCAAATAAAACGTTGTTATAAACTGCTATAGACAACGTTCACAAATGAATGTTGTAATAACTTATATTCTTTTAACAATACTCAACTAACGAACGTTGTAGAAGGTGTCATTCGACAACGAGCAACTACTATTGTTGTAATAACATAGAACAACGTTTGTCTGCTTGTTGTAATGGCCTTTTTAACAACGTTCCCATAGTGAACGTTTTTGTACACATTTTACATAAGTGATTTACAACAAATATTTTATGAACTTTGTTGTATGCTTTCTATTAGAATGGTCATTGATGCACATTGTCGAATTGACGTTGTTGTATCATCAATTTCTTGTAGTTTTGAGGAAAAGAAAACCTACTTATTGCTTTGCCATTTTTATTCTTTATGACACATCTTTCCCATTGCCTCCCATTTTTGGCACCTTTCCTTTTCCGTCCAAATATCTCACATCTGCATTTGTCAACATAGTTTCTTCTCATGCATTCTTTATCCACTACAACAAATTTACCATATGAGGACGTTTTAAAAATGTCCTATAAGCAATTTTAGGATGTTTTAGCAAATATCCCTGATTTCAACGTCCTAATTAAAAAAAAATTTTAAAGACGTTTTTTAAACATTCTTATTACTATATAACGACGTTGATGAAATTGTCCTTATAAAAATATATAGAGGATGTTTTTCTAAATGTCTTCAATGCATGAATGGAGGACATTTACAAAACGTCCTAAAACATTGTATCAAAGACATACTACAAATGTCATTGCAAAGCATATCAACGATGTTTTAAAAATGTCCTTAATATATACATAGATGACGTTTGCAAAATGCGTTTAATACTTTTATAGAAGAAAATTTCAAAACGTCCTAGATACACTCATAGAATACGTTTGCAAAAATGTCGTTAATATTCTTATTTAGGACGTTTTGAAACTATCATAAATTTTTTCGTAGAGAATATTTTAAACATGTCATCAAAATTTTTTATTTAGAACATTGTGAAAACGTCATCATATCTGCATGTATTGTCACACCCCGACCCCCGGACCGGACATCATATCTGTCAATCTAAGGCCCTATCGTCGAGGCACCGGGCATGCAACAGTCATCATCATCTTTCCACAACCTCTATACACGAGGTTTAAATCATTTCTTAATTTTAAATAATCATTTTATTAATGCTTCACTAAGCACTTAGTTTCAATTCAAATTCACCGGATGTTCAAAATCATATTTATACTGGAAATCAAGATAATAGTAGTAGAAGCACTTTTCGGATCAAATCTTCTTAAATCATTGAACACTATTTAACATACAATATCTAAAAATCATCAGTTTGTCAATCAAAATAAAACAATGTTCAAGATGATAAAATAGTCCTGTAGATACATATACAAAAATATGATACATGACCCTCCGGCCCAAATCCAAAATATACATAATAAAAATTATTCAAAACAGAGAAACAGTTTAAAAAAAATATCACTCTCTCTCACTATACATCCTCCAGTCTCCAGTCTGCATCCTCACTAAGCGCTGGGCCCATGAGTACCTGTAAAATAAAAATGGGGTGAGCTTGAAAGTCTAGTGGATCTCCCCTACACATTAATAGCATTATACATACGAGCATACGAAACATGCAAATAGTTTCAAATCATTAGGGGCGTTTCAAACACTTAGTTAGTTTATCCGTTGCACTCTAATATCAGGAATTTACCATCTGATATTAGGAATTAACCGAAAGAGTGAACCACCCTTGGTATCCCAATTATGGTCCTGAACACAATCAAGCACGACATCTTTATAAAACAGAAGTCTACCTCTAAGACCACGACCCAAGAAGATACTGAAACCAAGGGAAAAATCCTCATGACTTTCCAAATTTGAGGGTCTCATACGGCCGCTTGTAGTTTGGCCTAGTTGGGGATACCCACGATGATGTCCTGGTTACAACCAGATAACATCTACATGATGTATCAATGCCCGTCCATCGCCCTAGTACGTGGACTTCTTAATAAACCTTTAATGTTCTTTAGTTTTACAAATTATAGTTTTCATTCCACGCAACATACAGACATGCTTATCCAAAATGCTAACCTAAGAAAAGAAACCAAATAAACACCAAGCTAATCATAATATCCTAATACTAGAAAGCGATTAACCAGTCTTTAGGATATCATATCAATCATTCCACCGAAGGCATACATTCCTAGCATGGTACTAAGTACAAGAATTTAAACATAAACCATATTCCGTATCCAACATCTGCATAATACTAAAGAGTGAGGAAGAGATAGTCAACCCCACCTATACAAGCTGAAACGCTGCTGGATCGTCTCCCCTCGCACAGTAGTCCAATATTGTCAATCTACATCATTAGATGGTAATGATACATTACTTTGGGCCTTTAATACACATCTAACCAGACCCTAGGGGTTCGGTATCAATCAGTGCTTGAGAGTGTACAGAAAACACTCCAAAAATAACATCCAAGTCCATTGACCACGGTCGGTCACGTGTGGACCACAGTCTACACACAATTTCTCACTCAATAATGGGATTTCACATGTGTACGCTATACTCACGATTCCATTTCTGTTTAACACTTAAATCTAATGTATTGGACACCCAAAAATCATTCAAACATATAAACTAGCAAATGGATGGTTGCTTACATTGTTTCTTAGCAAAAATCCCTTGACCAAACCCTAAAAACGGGATTCCCTTTCAATGAAATCAACCCCCTTCAATTTAACAACAAACCAACCATCATAAATCATCCACTTTGGTGTCCAAACACACTCACATGGAAATGAAAAGGGGCTCACCACGTTTGGCTTGGTTTCTAGCCACTAAACCTACAACACAAGATCTCAAACGGATCTTCATCATTTTGCTTTACTAACCATTGATAACTACTCTAAATGAGATCAAATCTTAAAGAAAAACTTAAAGGAAATCAAAGAACTTACCTTTGATCGCTTCTTCTCGCTCCTCTCCAAATCCCGAGCTGTAAGATGACAAATGAGCAACTTTAGGGCTTGAAATGTATATATAGATCGCACACGGACCGCGGTCGGAGTCAGACGGACGTCGGTCATCGGACAGATTTTCTTCATGGACCGTGGTCTTCACTTTATGGACCACGGTCTTCACTTTATGGACCACGGTCCTCCCTTTATGGACCGCGGTCACCCATGTGACCTAGTTTTGTTTTTCTATGATTTTTCCACTGATGACCACGGTCTGCCCATAGGAACCGCGGTCGACAGTGTAGTTTGCATCTTTTCCCAGATTTTTCTCACCAAAGACCGCGGTCGGACCCATGTGGACCGCAGTTTATGCGTGATTGTTTAGAATTTCGCAATTTTCACATGTTTCTAACTATCCGAATGTTCTAATTTATTTTATCTTGATTAAACAACATACAATGATCATTAAAAATCAGATTCCAATCATTTTTATATTTATTTAGAATTTTCAAAAATTCATATTGTCGTGGACGCCTTATAAGACTTAGGATGATTACAATTATATAAGACATTTACCAAATGTCCTCAAAAATTTTATTTAAAATGTTTTACAAACGTTGTGAAATTAAATATGAAGATTTTAGGTAATTGAAATGTTCTCAATACCTTTTTGAAACATATTATAATATATATAAAAATATATACTTTTCTAAAATTATAATTCTAAATACATATATTATTTGTCACAATATTTTCCTCTAATATAATGATTGACATAACAACATGAATTACAAATATTAAAAAAGATAAAAATCTATACTCTTAATATAAAAAAGTTGAAGTTACAATAAATATCAATTAGATTATACTGATAACAAGTTTAATAAACTTTCATTACAAAAAACTAGTATGTACTACAAAATTTAATACTATTAAAACTCATTCAAACTAACTGAATTCAAAAAACCTCTTTGACATATCCAGCTTTAAAAAAGACCTGTAAAAAAGATAAGATATAATTAATAAACGTTACATGACATACAATAATAATAATTATTCCTAACAATAAAAATTTATAATAATTCAAAGCTTGTTACTAGATTTTTAAAATTTTGACAACATCTCATATGTTTTATTGCAATTAGAAAACAAATTACCTGTTAAAATACATTAAAAGTTTAATTCAAAGCTTACCTTGTCTTTGACTATACTAATTTGATAAAATATTTGACCATGTTGTGGTTGTTCCTAAAGCATTGCCCAAGTTTTGTGCATCATCTATTTTTTGTATAATTCAACACTTAGATCGATAACATTGTTTACCCAAACTCTCCAGCAATCCCTTCCAAGAGGTGCATTGTAAACTCTTGTTGTATAATCCATTGATGAAAATTTTCCTTCAGCTACAACGACTTAATCTTCACCGTCTTTTGAGTACTAATGCAATAACAAGCAATCATCATTTTCTTTTGGAAGACATGTGCTTCCTCCAATTCAACTTCATTGTTCTGACTACATCAATTTAAACAACCAATAAAATATAGATACTAGTTAAACAAAGTTAATTTAAAAAATAAATTAATAAATTTCAACCATAACATGATAGTTTACCTGAGTTTGACTTTTTATAATATCAAAAATATTAACACTTGTACCTTGACCATGTTAAACAAAGTTTAAAAAAAATAAATTATTATATTTCATACATGCACGAACCACTAATGAATAGCATGGACATTACCAAATAAAAAAACTTCGAGTTAGTGAATAGCTTAAAAATCAATGCAAGGGTAACACAACAATTTTGTGACGACCCATGTTTTGATACACAAAAATATTCGAGTCTGACATATGTATTTTATGAAATTTTTAATGGAAATACAAGGATTTATCTCAATTTTATATTATTTATTGAAGAAAAAATGAGAAAAATGGAAAAAAATACAATTTAAGGAGAAAATATGTGAAATTAGAAGGAAAATGTGTTTTCTTGAGGAAATTAATTTTTGGGATTGATTGTTGAATTTTTATGAAATTTTTAGAGAAATTAACGAAATTTTTGGGAAGAAAATATAATTTTTGGTGAATTAACGAAATAAATGAGAAAATGATGTATAATTAGAAATTTTGATGAGAAATGGTAAAATGATGAATTTTAATGATTTTAGAAAAACAATGCAAAATTTCAATATAAAATACATATATACGGTATATATATGTGTGTGTGTGTGTGTGTGTGTGTGTGTGTGTGTGTAAATACGGAATAAAAAAATTTTAAAAAAGGGTAATAGGGGGCCTGGGGTCTAGGCCACCAGCGGGCCAAGCCTGGCCCGTGCAAGCTCGGGCCGGGAAGCCAAGGCCCGGGCGCTTAGCTCCTGGGCCTAGCGTGCGCAGGCCGGCCCGACCGGGTTGGCCGGCCCACGCTCCCCAAGGGGCCCAGCCCCCTAACTCTTATCCTTTTGTGCCTTTTTGATGCGATTTTTGTCGAATTTCTGAATTTTTGGGTGATTTTTCAAGCCAAAAACCATAGGAATCCCTGGTTTTAATCCATGGTTTTGAGGTGGCCAATGGGTAGTGCCAACTAGGCACCACGCATGGTGACTTGAGAGCCACGCCACGTGGGTGGCCACGTGTCACCCTGATTGCCATGCAAACACCTCCTCCATGCAACAAAACCACCATTGTAGCTGAAAATTCCAGATTTTAAGAAATTTTCTTCCATCTTCCAGAGCTTACAACTTCCTTGTTTGACCTCTGTTTAGGTGTTCTAAAGCTCTTTGGAAAGCTTATAGTACCACCTACAAAGTCCTACAAGTAGTTTGCCCAATCTTGGAGCCATCTGAAGCAGAAACCACTGAGAAGAAGGGCTGTTCAAAAGTTTCAAACCCAGAAAACTAAAACTACATGTTGATCTGAACTTCATGGAACTTTTTCACCATCCATTCGAGGTCAGTTTTGAATGTATTATAGCTTGTTGGAAAGGTTAAACCATCTACTTTAACTTTCCTTTTATGTGAAATAGCAACTAAATGGTAGAATTATGTCAAAAATAGGGCCAAAGTAAACTGCTCACCCACTGTGACAGCAGTTTTCAAAAAAGTAGTGTTGGATGCAACTTTGGACCACCAGTTGAAGTGGATAAGAGCATCGGATCAAGCCGAACTTTGGAGTGATTAAAGCTCACTTTGAAGACTGAAAGAAGGTATAAGTTTCGAATGATAACCCTTTGTGAATATGATTTACCACGCTTGCCAACATGCATTGTTGGTTAGGTGTTGTAGACTTAGAAAACTTTCAGAACATCCTCATGCACACCATGTTTTGAAGTGATGTTTGAGAGCAAATATGAGTAGGGTTCCTTACTGCTTTGAGTGAGACTTATTTAATCAGGATTCCAGGGCCTAAGCTCTTGCAAAAACAGCAAGGAATGACCTCGGATTAGTATTGGGACCTAGGATAGATAAGCACTCAAAAACCATAGGGGATTAAACCAGACAATAATTTGTTACATGAATAGAAAAGTAAGGGATTAGTTGACTGAACAATTGAAGGTAATTTGAGCTGAAATTTGGTGGAGAAGTCCCTAGATATGTCAATGGTATGTGTGCCGAATTTCAGGGCATTCTCTATTCTACCTAGTTTGTTTTTTTTTTATTTTCTTGATGATCTTTTTGTAGTTTTCTTTTATTTTATAACAATTATTGAATTTTTTCAATTATTAGTAGACATTATTCTACAATTTAGCAATCTTGTTAATTGATGACTTGTAGTTGGTCTCAAAAATCTAAATCAAAGATGGCACTTAGATTTTCATTGATTATTAGACATAATGAATTTTTGTCCTTTAAACAATAAGAACTACAAACCATTACGTTTGAAGCCAACAATATTGCACATTTTATTCTAAATAAACACTTCCATATTATGGATGAAATCATTTTGCTCCTTCAAATTTCTCCTATGGGATCTGACCACTAGAAGAAAACAAAAAATCTTTTAGCAACAAAAGCTTTGGTCACTAAATTTTACGTTGATATCGAGGATGGTGTCATTAAATCCTTTCAACAACCAAAAAATATTACTTGCTAATATTATTTTTTAACGAAGAAGATATTAATTGTCAAATACCATTTGAGATAAAGCTAATATTAATTAGTCATCAATTGCTTTTTTTTTCTTTTTTTTTTTTTTGGCGAACACGATTTTACAACCAAATAAATTTGTAAAATTTGGTTCCATAACTATTTAGCTACCAAATAATTTACAAATTTGGACTGTCTCGTTGTCTCTATTTAACAGATCTAAAATAGAGAATCATTTAGTCTATTTTGTTTGTTTCTGGCAAGTTTTCCTACACTTTTCCGTTTGACAATCCCACCAATACTACTAGATGCAGACCAAAAAAGCTAGAAAATTTCAACAAGAGGGCGAAGGAAAGTGAAAGATAGTGGGAAAAATTTATATCCATGGCTAATTCTTCTACATAGAGCATCCATGTTGTACACAGGATTGGAGACGATTTTTTTATGAGATGAGATAAGACTGGATATAAGAAATTAAAAAAATAATAAAATAAAAGTGAAAAAAAATTGTTTCTTGGTGGAATTATTCAATTTCATCATTTTTGGTGGAATTGAATAATCTTACCATAACAAAATAAAATGGTGGGTCCAGATAAAAATTATCATATCCTATGGCACTTCCAAACATAGGATTAAGACTAATTTTTAACCTTATAATATCTTAATCCGGGTAGCAAACAGACCTAGAGAGTGAATTAGTTTATTAGAATTAAGAAAAATTAAGGAAGAAATATGTTTACTCTGGCTTCTTAATCCCTACTGGTTGTTGATTACTTTAGTCACAGGGTTGGGAGAAAATGTGCACCTTGAATAAACAATCAAATGGAGAGGTGATGTTTGTGTAGGAGTAAGATTAATATCCTAATTGAATGATTGTTTAAAGTGTTCTTCAAGTACTCCACTTCTAGTTTGAATTGTAAATTATATCTTGATCGATTTTAAATTTTAGATCTGTATTGATTGATATTAAGATTGGAAGTATATGCCAAGTAGCTAAGTCTATTAAGAGTGACGCAAAATTTATTATTTTTTTATTTGAGAAGTTCTCAATATATATGACTATGAATGTTTAATTTGTTTGAGTTCAATTGAACATGGATCGGATGTGCTACATAACTTCTTTAACGTTTTATTTAGCAACTCGTTTATTTTTATTTTTTAATAATTTTTGGCCACTTATGTCAATATTGCCAAAATGTTCTTGTTTTTGTAATTATTATTGTTAATATTTTGTTTATTTATAGACCTAAGGTGGCTCCTTAGCAATTATTATCAAATTACTTTATCTCACTTTTTATCATTAATTATCATTATTGTGATTATTATATTTGCTTTATTTATCTTACTCTTATTTATTGTTAACTATTGTGATACATGGACTACCCATGACTCTTTATTGCCCTAAAGTGGGGCAATGAGTTTATTGTTTTTGCTAGATCATTAGTGATCAGGACCTCTTTCTACTTAATCTTTGATTCCATATTACAATATCACTCCTTGGAACTAAATTATGCTTAAGGATCTCTTCAACTTGCATAATGTGATCACCCTAGGTCTTATAATGTATACACGTCAACATAAATTTTAAAAATTCAAAATAAATATAATAATGAGTGAAAACTT
>JAJIYU010009694.1:0-16777 GCA_030144865.1 Tinospora cordifolia | reverse complement strand
GATCGAAAGAAGGTGAGACGAGATGAGATCGAGAGGCGAGGAGATTGACAGAGAGTGAGATGAGAGGAGATCGAAAGAAGATGACTGAGAGGATCGAGATCGCCGGCAAGCTTCCCTACAAGTCAAGAGATCTCTTCACTTGTTTTTTTTTTTTTTTTTTTGGTTCAGATCTGAGAGGATACAAGTAATTGATTTGGTTTAACTAGAGAAAGACGCAATTTTTTTTTGGTCAGCAACTCGTTTTTAGCTAACTTTTATATATTACTTTAGTTTCTTTCAAAAAGAGAAAAGTTTTCCTTTTAATCCTACTAATTGTTTAAAAGAGAAAGGTTGGTAAAACTGGTATTTAGCTATAAAAATTATTTTTTCCTTAAAACTTTTGCTGCTAATAAGTTGCTAAAATAACATTTATTAATATTTTGCAACAAAAAAATATTATTTGTTGTTAAGAGTAATATTGTGCAACAAAAAATTTTGTTGCTATTTTGATTAATTTTTTTTTGTTAAAAATTACTAAAAAAGTAATATTCTTAAGTAGTATATTGCAACAAAAATAACATATTGTTGGTAAAAATGACATTTAGCAACAAAAAATTATTTACTACTTAAAAATTTGTTGCTAAATACTAAAATCATTGTAATGTATGTCGATCTTGGAATTTTCTGCTAAGTCTTCTATTCTTGATAACTTTCTTTATTCTAGTTGGAGATGGCTTGAGTCAACCAGGCCAAGGACTAACACCCAAGATATTTGTTTCTTGGTTTCACTCCATGTGTTCAAATGACCTTTGTCTTTGAACTTCTTGACAATTCATTCTTCCTAACTTGCTTGCTCAGATAGGTGAATTTCATCCTTCATGTGGTCCTACCTACAAATTACCTTGTTTGTGTTCTTGGGTTCATCTTGCCACTCTACTTGTCTTCATGTGCACGGAATACGAGTAATTTTGCCTGCATTCCATGTACTCTGAGAAGGCATTGTTCTTAGCCACAACTTTCTACCACATCTACTTGGGCTAAATCATTACTTTCCCTTTCTTTTCTCAAACGTTGAAGAGAAGATGTAACAGTCAACCCTGAAGCCTTTGAGCATGGTTTCGAGATCGTAGACTTCTTAATGCTTCTATCATTACATAGTTATAACTCATGATTACTCTTGAACCTTGTCCAATTATTGCAAGTTGTTTACTAGTTCATCATCACATGTCTGTGCTCGCCTAGGCTACTTGGGAGCACATCCCATTATCTAGGTAGTTGTTGCACGATTAATCTTGTAATTGTAGGCTCTTGGATATAGTCCTTGAGATCTATGTTTTCTAAACTCTAAAGGTTTTCTTGGTGGGAGCTTTGCTTATAAAACTTGGCTCCTTATTCTTGGTTGAACACATTATGTGCCTATCTTTTACTATTTAAAATTTTTCCTTCCTTTTGCTCAAAATGTTTTCCACGAACTGTTTTTGGTATCCATCTCCTTACCCCCTTGCCTTCTTCCTTAATGTTTAATTTTAGGTTAATGGAGGGTTTTATCTAAGTTTTCCTGGCTAAGCCAGTCGAGAAACTCTAAGAAAAGCATAACCTTTACCCCAAAGAGGGAACCCATTAGAGGAGTACTCCTAGCCCTCACCCAAGTGGAGAGTAAGAGGTTAGATCTCAATGTATGGGCAATCAACTCTTTTGGCTCATACAAGGGGATTTTGGTGCTAAATTTTTTACCCTTCCTTTTTGCCCCCAACCAACCATTCATACCTAGCCAAACTACCTTTTCTCTGGGTTGATCACTTCAGTACAACCTCATGAAATGGCCCTTGAAGATTGTAAAGAGGAGGTGGTAGAGGATGGACTTTCCCTATTGCAATTTAGTTGTCAAAATGAGTTGACTTCTAGGGAGGAAGAGAAGAGGTTAGAGAGTCTAGGATGATGGGTTCACCATGGACCTCCACCTTCTAACATCATGGAGGTGAAGGTGGCCTTCCTCACTGTCCATGTACTAGACAATGTTTTTTTTATAATGTCGAGAAGGGGGCAAAGGCCTACTTGCCTTCCTTGGGGATGGTTTTTGTTTATATCCATACCTTTCAATACATGCTTCAAATTTTGATTCCTCGAATAAAATTTTGAGATGAACTTTGTCCTCTGAGCAACTCAGGCTTAATGCTTGGCAAACCATTTTCGGTGAGATGGTGCTATGGTCTAAGAATGGGTGGTCATCCTTTTCTTTTGAAAACTTCTGCTTGGTGTTCCACTTGCAACTTCACACATAGTGCAAGAATTGATATTATGCCAAGAGTTGGGGGTACGCACCCCTTTAGTAACAGATAATCTAGTAGCTAGCAAGGACTAGAAGGAGAGTTGGTTTTTATCTTAGAAAGGTGGGATGAAGAGTAGGGTCCCTTCTTCTTTCTAGTTTCTGGTACCAACCTTATGTGTTGAGCCCTTTTCCTTTGTTTTTCTTTTTTTATTCCTTTTTTTACTAACCTATTTGATTCTTTTTTTTTTCTTTTGTTACTTTCCTAGGAGAGTTCTACTAGGAGGACGAGAGGCAAGGCAGTCAAGTTGGCTAGATTAGTTGAGGTTTGCTCAGCCAATTTTAATTCTCATTGTTGGAAGGTGATTCTCACTCGTGCTCGTCTTTACCAATATGACATCATCCCTTCACTCAAATCCTTTTTGGGTACATTCCTTCTTCCCTTATATCCTTAACAAAATTTTAACTTGATTATGACCTATGAACTTTTATGCAAGTTTTCCCAATGATCATCCCTCCAACCAGATGGGACTAAGTTCAAAGAGAGGTGGGAAATTCTTTAATTTGGAGACGTTTTGGGAGTGGCAGCAAATTGGTTCACCCAATTTGTTGCCTCTGACACATCATATCAACCAAGCTCCTTTTTGGACTAAAAGGACTCCAATAGTGCAACCCCTATCCTCTCCCTTCTTGCCACCCCAGGATTTACAACCTCAAGTTAGGTGGTGGCTTCTTATTCCCACCCAAAGGGGAAGGGCAAGATGATCCCTCTCCCATATGACTTGCATCTAGGAAAAAAGTTAGAAACATCCTAATTTCTCTAATTTTCAATTGGGATATTTCTATGAGGAGTTTCCAAGTGAACTTACCCAACCCCAATGTTAAGAAGGGCAACAACCTTGCTTGCTCAGAGCATAGTAAGCAGACTTTTGTCCAAGCCGTCGAGGTAAGTCGTATTTCCTTTATTTTTTTTCTTTTTGTGATTGGTCTTCTCTTCCTCAACCTTTCATTTTTTTTCCTTCACCAAGTGGCCTACCATTCCTTCCTTACACATTACAAATTAGAGTAGATTTGACTCCAACGTGTTTTTGAGAATAAAAGGATGGCCTTTGAGATGGTGGATTCTCTCCAAGAGTTTTGTTGATGCAAAAGAGACAATTGGCTAAGGTCCTAAACAAGCTTGAGCAAGGGCAACATCGAGAGACCTCTTTTTTTAAGAGGCTGGTCTAGTTGGAGGAGGAGAAAGTTAATTTGGAGTTAGAAACGAAAAAGTTTCTTCGGTTGGCTATTGTGGATTTTAAGGCATCCTAAGAGTTTCAAGACCTCCTAGGTGTGGGGTGCAATGAGGGGCAAATAGAACTACGATTTTAGTTCAAACAATATTTCAAAAGAAGGGTTAACTTACCAGTTTTGACATTTTCATCTTAGAGTAGGCTGAGGCTAAACAAGATGGAGCCCCTACAGAGGATGTGTTCAATGTCAATGGGTTTGCAACTAAGGTGGAGTCCTTCATGAGGGAGCTTAATGAGGGATTGAGCCTCAAGGATGTAGCTAGATTGAATAGGCAAACAAGGTATGGGATGAGGATGACTTGAGGGCTACCATTTTGGGGGGCTGGTCTTGAAAACTTATATGTTTTTGCGTACTTATCTTATTATTGTTATCTTAAGTTGTTTTTGCTATTCTATTTCTTGCGTTTTTTAACGATGTACTTCTTTTACAATTTCTATGAATGAATAATATTGTCTTGTCATCTACAATGTTCCTTTCTCTGAGGGCCTTCACATATTATTGTCAAGCACTTCCTTTAGATTGTAAGTTGAACTTACTTTAAGCAGATCTCATTGACTTAAAAAACTTTTGCACATCCGTACCAAAATATATATGAGCATACGTAGCAAACTTTGAAAATTTTTGTAGTATTTTATGTAGTGTCATTCCACATCTTGTTTCAAGCTGAGGTTGTGGACTTATGAATCATTTTCATCTTCTTCCTAATGATAATCTAAGTAGATGACTTTGCTTGGACCCAAGGCTACTTTGAATCTTTTCTGATATTCTTCTTGGTGATAATCTGAGTGGATAGCTCCACTCAGTCCCAAGGTACTCTGGACCATTTCTAATCTTCTTCTTAGCGATAATCAATGTATAATGGCTCTACTCAAATCTTAGGGTGGAGCAATGTTGACAGACTTTGGAAATGTTGATAAACAAAGATCATTCTTATTAAGGTGGGAGCAAATGTTCAAGTATATGTGTTCAACTAAATTTTTGTTGATAGTAGCTCTTGAAGTACTCTAAATTCCATGGCTTCCTTCCATCCAAGTGTTTTAGATTGTGGACTCCAGCCTTGGTGCTGCTATGACTTAGTATTGTCCTTCCCAATTTGGGTTAAGGATTCTTGCTCCTAGTTCTTTTGTGTTTAGCATCACTCTTCAGAATGCCAAGTCTCCCACACAAAAACTTCATGGTTTAACCTTCAAGTTGGGTAAGCGACTACACAAATCTATGAATCTTCTTTTTTTTTCATTAAATATATCACGGTGAATTTGTAGTCCTTCGTTATTTTTCTCAGGTTCTAAATGTTGGGACTTTAAATTCTATGGGGATTACTACCTTCATTCTTAAGGCTAAATAGAAATGTGTTTCTTTTGTGGCTATTTTGGCTATGGTTTGGTACAATTAGAGCACTTATGGCAATTCTTCAGCTCATACTCTTTTCTTTGCCTCAATTGTTGCCCTTAATACATGCTTGATAATTTTGTTGATGGCTTCCCTTGGCCATTGGCTTGAGGTTGAGCTGGTGCAAAAAAGAAGTGGCATACTCCTAACTTTAAACATAAATTTTTGAACCTCACATTGTCAAACTACTTCTTATCATAATAGTGTAAGGTATAAACCTTGTGGTCTTTTGCTTGAGTATCTGCGATAGAGGTTCAATTTCTACTCATTTGATAAAATAGTCCACAATGACTATGACAAACTTCACTCGGACTTTGCCCATTGGTAAGGGTTTAGATGGGAGTTAGACCTTCTAGAGGTGCTTGGATCAAGGTTGCATTCCTTTGGCAACTACTACACCTCTTAGCAACATCTGTTATGTCCTTGGTGAGGGTAAGAAAATAATAACCTTGCCATAACACTTTGTGTGCTAGTGTCCTTCCTCTTGACTCATTCTCACGTACATTGGAGTGGATTTCTTTTAGAACTCATTTTGCTTACTTTAGTTGTATACACATTAGGTATGAGAGCCTACATCCTATCTTATATAGCTCATCATTGATGAGCACATAACTCACTTGGCATTGTATCTACCTTGTTTGTGTTTGATCATCTAGGAGCTTTCCTATCTTGAGGTAGCTATAGATAGGAGCCACCCACATTGACCGATGATGAACCTCCATTATCCCTTCCTTGTCCCCTATATTGTGATAAGGCAGATGTTTGATGTGTACAAGCTCTACTAACTATTCCCTAGTCATAGATGCTAGTTTAGATAATGCTTTTCATGTCTTGGGAATTTCGTTAACTTTAAACTCAATAAAGGAGTCAAGTTGTTTTTGCACTTCTGTAAGGAATTTGTTCATCTTTGGCTCGGTACTCAAAATTTATTTAAGATACAATTAACTGCGAGTCATAATTGACATCAATCTTTTGTACCACTAGTTGTAAGTAGTGTACAGTCCTGCTAGTAGGGATTCATATTAAGTTTCATTGTTAGAATGGCGTGAAGCCAAGTCATATCACTACTATATTTTTTTTGTCCCCTTGGTGATATGAGCTCAATCTTGACCCTACATCCTCACTTGCAAGAAGACTCATCTATGAAAAAACACCAAGCTCCTATTGTTTCTTCCTTCTTTTCCACTTCCATCCTTGAGGTGAACTCCCTCACAAAATTTTTTAAGACCTAACGCATGATGGTCATTTAGGGCCAATATTCAAGGTTGAACTCCCCTAACTCAATCACCCACTTGGCTAATCTCTTATCACATCATGTTTTTATAACACTTGTTAGATCAGATTCTTTGTCAATATAATGACAATATGAGCTTGGAAATATGGTAGTAACTTGAAGTCCCTACTCTTCTTACCAACGTTGAGCTCTTTGCGGCTTTGGCATAGAGGTGTAGAGGTAAAGTGGTTCCCCATCAACTGGCTTGGGAAGCAATGGTGGGGAGGTAAGATATTCTTTTAGTTCTTTAAATGCGTTCTCACTATCACTATCCTAATCCCATGTGAGAGGTATCATCATGATCAACTTAAAGAAAGGTAGGCACTTATATGTCGATCGTGAGGCAAATCAATTCAAAGGTGCAATACAACCAATTAGCCTTTGCACTTCTTTTAGGGTTCTTGGCGATTTTATTTCTAGGATGGCTCTAATCTTGCTGGGGATGGCCTCTATACCCCTCTAATTAAACATGAATTTGAGGAATTTGCTAGCCTTTACACCAAAGCCATACTTACTTTGGTTTTGCCTCATTGGATGACTAGAGGACTTCAAAGACACCTACAAAGTTGTAATACCCCAAAAATTTGTTCGATAATTAAATAAAATAAAATAATTGGAATAAAATAAACTTTGGGAAAGCCATTGAAATAATGTTGTGAAAGATGTACAATTCAATACATGAAAGGATAGGTAAACAAGAACAAAACACAAAAATTTGCAAAATAGTAACATTCTGGTTATCTTGGTAATGAAAAACACTACTGCGGTAGTGCATTCCTGCCCAGGAAGACCAATGAAAATACTATGTTTTGGTTACCGCGATAATACATCCCACTACCATGGTGATATGTAAGAACTTGCGCAAAAATGATTTTTGTAAAGTTTTCAAACACTTATATAAAGTTTCTAAACACGTGGGTTGTTGATAAAACCATCACTTACTAATACTTGTGCGTAGGAAACAAATAAATAGAAAGGGAAAGAGTTTAGGAAAGATTTTTACCAAGGAAACAACACCAAGCTTCCTAAACCCAACGTAATTGAACTTTATATAAACTCAGCATGAGCACCCCATTCTCATTATTCAAGCAAGCACGAGTTCTCATCTCTTCTTTATCTCCTAGCCGTCTTCTTGGCACTCTTTCGCTCCCTAGTCGTCCCACATAGCAACCATAGCAATAGGAAGGAGGAAAACCTAGAACACTACATACCAGTGGCAAGAACCTACTTCTAGACGATTTTTTGGAGCAACTAGAGGATTCGATGGATTAAAGAAGGTATAATGATTCTATCTAAGTTTCAGCTTAAGGTATTAGGATGCAAAGGTCGTAGGAGAACAAAGGTTGGGAGAAACAAAGGTTGGGAGAAACATGCACAGAAATCTAATTTTTATATTGATTACCATGGTAATGCCTTCGTTTGTCTTTATTTTTGGACTTTTCCTCTGATTACTGTGGTAGTAATGTAATGTAAACTTGACACTATCCTCTGGTTACCGTAGTAGTTTACCGCGATAATGACACTACACTCCTGTAACACCCACAGCTTATCGCGGTACTCTACCACGATAATGCCTAGCTCGATAGTGTTTTTTCACTTTCTTATTTTTCACTTTTGTGTTCAGATTACTGCGGTAATCCTTCTCTCTACTGTGGTACACAAAAGCTAGGACATATTTAGGCTCATCGAGGAGGATGTCCTTGCATATTACATGCCATATAGGATAAGGAATCATTAGAATGTTGTTTAAAAGTTTTAGAAATACATAAATCACTAAGAATAATGCATTTAGTCGTAATCTTGAAAGTTGAAGATTCAATAAGGATTGGAATAACGACATAAGGACAAGAAGGAACTAAGCATATAAGGTGGACATGATTTCTTAATTTTAACTTATTATTTTGATTCAAATAATTTATGCATGTATGATTGTAGTCTAGGACTATGTGTTGAATTAAATATACATGTTATCCTTTGAATATGCATGCTTAGAGAAGTATGACGAATGTATGCTAATATATGAATCAATAATGGTTGCAATATAGAGATCAATGTCACATGAATGACTTGTTAACATGTTGTTTACCTTGTTCACATGTTATTTTCCTGCTTTATATTTGATTCAATATGCTATGGTATGTTTTGCCATTAAAGAAAGATTAATTAAGATGATAACCATGTATCGGAGTGGTGTTGGATTTTATCGTGAGTGTTCCAGCCTGAACCCTGCTTGTCGGCTATTGATTTTTCTTGATTTGAAGTTGAGCGTTTGGATTGACATCACTTCCTTGATTGGTGAACTAGGCATTTGGATTGACCCCACTTCACGGATGAAGGGTTTGAGCGTTTGGACTAACTTGACTGCCTAAATTTTGGAACACGAAGGTGGATTCCTTTCGATTTTAACTTCAACTATTAAACACCTAATTGTTTGAATTACCTAATCTATGAAAGTGTTTGACATGTATGTTTTATTTGATTGAAATAATGGTCTAAATATTTGGGATGATCCACTGGTCTCTTGAATTCACCCCTTCTTCTAACATTTCAAAAAACTAATAATCAAAGGCTACATGGATAATGAGAATTACTTTTAGAGTTTTCTTTTCTAGTTTCATAATTTTATTTAAGTCAGACATATTGGTCGTGTTTCCTTTGTCAGTTTTAAAGTTATTTCATTGTAATAAACTCGAAGGTTTTTATACTTGTTGAATATTGAGATTGATTCTAAAATAATAAAAATTATTTATTTTAAAGTATTTTCATATGAAATCTAATGAGTTATTGTAATCAGGATGTTTCACAAAGTTGGGAGAGAAAGAAAGAAAAGGATAGAAAGAAAAGAGATAAAAGTGATGCATTACCTCTCGAGTGGCCATGATGTATTTAATTGACATCCTCACGTGACGTTAATGTGTTGATTACTTTTGGTTTGAGGGCATTACGGTAATTGCACCTTCCAAAATAGGAAATGGGTCATAAAGGGAAGGCAGGGTGTTACAATGGTGGTATCAAAGCTCAGTTAGTTAGTTACTGGGTAGAATGTTTACTCTGAAACCAAAGGTAGTATCAGAACCTAGGTGATAGATGTTGGGCTAGATGTTTAAAGCTTAGGCTGTAGCCTAGTAGCATTTACTTCGAGTTGATTTAAAACTGTAAG
Source organism: Tinospora cordifolia (assembly GCA_030144865.1). Taxonomy (NCBI): domain Eukaryota; kingdom Viridiplantae; phylum Streptophyta; class Magnoliopsida; order Ranunculales; family Menispermaceae; genus Tinospora; species Tinospora cordifolia. The sequence continues at coordinate 7,417 of JAJIYU010009694.1, read as the reverse complement.
ATGTGTCCTACCTCCAGTTTTGGATTGAATTTGTTTTTGAATAACAAGTCTATTTTCCATATATATATATATATATGTTTTAAATTTTTTGTTTGGATATGAAGATTACGAGTTGAGGCGATAGTGGGTAAGTTTTTCTCAAGTAAAGTTAAACATTGAAAGGAAGATGGGTTATCTCATTCGAGAAGGTCGGTTATTCTAAATAGACTCTGTTTCGCCGCCCTTTCTGGAGGTTGTCCCACAAGCTCATACAAGTGATTAGAGTTGAAGAACACACTTGAAATTAATTTCCTATAAAATTTTCTTTGAGAAAATTATAGAAGTGAAGAAGTTATGGTTTTACTATACAAGGCAAAGTGTGTACTAGAATACAAAGGTGGTATTGGGAATTGATTGTTGGTTTGACTGAATAACCTTTCAGCCAATATTGAGTCCCTAGGTCCAAAAAAAGGACCAAAGGTAGATACTTTGGTGTTGCCAAGGGTGGCACAATGGATCATAACTGAAAACTTTTAAGACATAGATTAGAGATTAAAAATGTGTGAAAACCAAACACTTATTTGGTCAAGACACGAGATCGAGAGGATCCTGTATCTCTGGTTTTTTCATGGTATGAGACGCACAGGATTTCGATGATATGGACGAATCTTGGACTCAGAGATTGACGAGCCATATGTGGTGAATGATTTGAACTTTGGAAGAGCTTGTTTCCCTATGCTTAGTTGGTATGAGACAATTAAGTATAGTGGGGCTTGGGAGGCCTTAGTCGTCGATATATTAGCAAAATTGTTTGGGTATAATGAGATCTCTGGGTGGAAGCTTGTGTCGCCGGGCAAGAGTTGTATGGGACGCTCAAACTTGGAGGCATAGATGGAAGCTTGGAAATTTTCCTATACTAGCATGAAATGGTATGATTGAATGATTGTTTGAATGCATGCTGTGTTTATTTGAACTTTATGAATATGTATGTTACTTTGTGAATGAAACTCAAACCCTGTACCCAACAACATTAGATGACCTTGAAAATCCTCAAGTAGAACTTGGACGAATAAATTGATAGGTCATTGAACAAATCGAGAACCTATAAACATGAATCTAGCATTATGATACCACAAATGAAAACCTAAAGAAATTGATACAACAAATTACATACGAAAGACAACTATTATCACAAGTCTGGAAAAACATTTTGTATCCCAAAGATAAGGAAAAAAGGGTTTATATACACCTGAATTGATTTGAAATGAGATTATGATTCTCCATTATGGTACCTTGTCAGATACTAAAATGGTTTTTAAATTATATAAAATGGCAAGAACCTGAGGAAACACGACAAGAGCAGAGAACGTTGGTGAGTCTGGTCAAAGGGATTAGAGAGCACCTATGGTAGCAGTAGCTCCCATTAGACAATTTTATCACCAGAACTATTCGTAGAGATCGCCCGAAAGGTGGTAGAACATGTTATGAGGGTTCTACCTCAGGCACAAAATTTGCTTCCAGTACAACCACAACCCAATCTCAAGCTCATCAGGCCTCGTTGTCAAATGGTCTAATAGTACCAAGCTAAATTGTCGTTGAAGACAAAGAACAAAGGAACTTACTGATTGAGTCTAGAAACTACGACCGAGTACCTTTGATGGTAAGGCAAATCATATGACAGTTGGCATATGGTTTTCTAAGATGACAAGCATTTGAATGCTTTAGGCATAACTAGCCCAAGACGAGTGGCCTTAGCAATGCATCAATTCATTGGACTTGTTTATCACTAGTGGGAGATGATCATGAATGACCTTGAAACTGATATTTTGACTATGGCATTACAGTAGTTCAAGAAGTTGTTCTATAATAACGTATGCTCCATGCCTACTACTAGATAGCTTCAGTCAGAGTTTGTACGACTGACACATAAAACCATGAGGGTAAATGAATATGAAAGAAAGTTTATAGAGCTATCAAGATTTACACTTGAGTTGGTTAGAGATGAGTAGGCCAAGGCTGATAAGTTTGCAGAAGGATTTTGTAACACTCCAACCCCCAAGAGACAAGTTTTAGCTCAACCACAAGGCGGGTTGGGTCCTATATTACATTTACAACTATACAACTTGCATCTCAATTCTTTTATTCTAACAACTATTGAAATACTTATAAATACACTTCCATTGAGTTTGATATTCAACAAGATAATGCAAGTGAATAAAGGAAAACTTCAATTCTTTATTCATTTAAATAAAATAAAAAGATTACATTCTTGAAATCAAATCTAAAGATTTAGTACATAACTCTAAAATTCAAAAGTAAAATTCAACATAAGTCTTTATTCAAAATTTTGGACATATGTCCTTACAATATGAACTTTTTAAAAGTAGGCCCTTACAATATGAACTTTTTAAAAGTAGACTTTCAAAAATTCGTAGTCTTCACGTAATTCAATTTCCTAAAAAATAGAAGGAATGGGTGAACACATAGTCTAGTAGATCATTCATCAAACTACTAATTTACTAATTCAAATTAAAAGTACATCCAATTTCAATCACTTACAAGCATTAAGTGTTTCAAACAATATCTTGTAAGAATTGTATATTTGACCAAAAGGGGTTCTTAATCCCTTAATGTTCTTCATTAAAATATTCCTATTCTAGGATGGAATGATAATTCATCTTGTCACATTCCATTAGAAATAAGGATCACATGTCCCCATTCCAAGTATTTTAAAAACATATCCACATTAATGATGTTACTCATATACACTGAGTATATATAAAGAACACTCATAGCATCACTTAGACTATTATGATGGTACGTTGTTCTTATCTTCACTTTTTCATGTTTAAATTTAGACAAATATTAAACAAGATCATAATAATGAACATCAGAATTCAAAATAATCACGAGAACATGAGAAACACAAATAACATGCTAGAAAATTCAAAAATAAGTCTAAGCATGGTTTCTAAGCATTTTATGCTATCATACATGAATTAAAAATATAAGAACATGCTAGGTGGAATTAAAACATGATCAAACATGCTCAAGACTGAATTTTAAACATGTTGAAATTTATAAAATAACATGATAAAAAAATTGAAAACAAGAATCCACTAAAGGCTTGACGTAGTAAAATAGGAGTTCTAGAAATCCCCTCCACCTTATAATGTTTTCTCCTAAAAATTTCAGCAAGGGTTACCAATGTTCAAGCACTTCCAAACGCCAACAAAATCACTCCAAAAAGCTCACTATAAGATAAAATTAGAACTTCTCACACAAGAGAGAAAAGAGAAGTGAGAAGATGTGCCAAGAAGAAGGCAGGAACAAACAAAAAGGGAAGTGCCAACTCTTTTCTTTGGGATGAGATGAAAGTGAGGAAGAGTGGGTTTATATAGATGTTTATGTAGATGCTCATGAGCACAAGGGGCCATCTAGGGTAGCTTGCAAAGTTGGGCAAGTTTCCAAACAAGATGGGACTGTTTGCTTTGGAATAGGTAAGTGCGCTCATGGGACCACTAAGACTTGGTAATTTCATAAGAGCTAATATTTGATTCTTTTTTTAATTTCTTATTTAATTAAGAGAATAATTTCAAACATAGAAATCATCCTAATACCAGTTGGGACGTCCTATTAGATGAAATTATGCTCATAGAATCTTCCCTTTTTAGTTTCCTTGCTTACTCATCACACAAACATGCATAGAAACACTTCTAATTTTGGCATTTTTTTATTAGGAAATTGTTTCCTTGAGCAAAGGTGGCTGGTGAGTACATGATCAGACTTGAGGGACATAAGATCAAGGTCTTAGGAATCCTAGGAAACTCTCTTAATTTAGAATTTGGCACATGTGGAGCACACACACATGGTGCAGACGTTTTTAGGGCACATAGGTACACTTGATCATTTATCTTGGTACATGGGATCACTTGTCTTGGTTTCTAGCCATGGGGAAACTTCTCATAGGTGTGGTGTACTGAATCATTTGCATGGTACATAGGATCATTTTGTATCGATTCAAATAATGGAAACGTCCCATGGAGCTTCAGGTAGGGTAGGGTGCGCTTGATCATGGTGTTCCACCCATGTGACTTGCACATATTAGGGATGGCCATAACTTCATGGGTTCACAAAAATCAAATAAAAATTAATATCTCTTTATTTACATGGAATCATGATTTATATCCTATAGTTTTGGAATCACATGAACCTATTGCACATTTTAAGGTATGGTTTGGCCCTAGGTGATTTTCCTTCAAAAACTTTCCTTATTTAAGACCCATTAAGGTTACTAGGCAAATGAAAATCCAAATCTTAGCCAATTGTTCTGATTTTTTTATATGTCATTCATTTTATTAGTTCATGTCATTTTGCTTTGTTTCAAGTTATTTTAATTCCCCAAAATACCCTAAATAACAATTCTTTCTAATTTAGACCCCCTGAAGGGCGTTTGGCAAATGAAAACCCTAACCTTGACCAATTGTTTTAATTTTTGGATATATTGTCTCATTAGTTGGTTCGTGTCACCATACTTCATTTCAAGTTATTTTGGGTCCATAAGTGTCACTAAATGAGAGTTTTGGAACCTGCTAAATTTAGCCATAAAATAAACCTGATTTCATTTGGTACCCAAATTCCACTAAATTGATGATTAATTTCATTTGTTTGAGTACAAAGAATTCAGGGTATTACAACCCACCCTCAAAAAAATTTCATCCTCGAAATTTATAGATAACTAAGGATCTAGTGAATAGGTGTGGATACTTGGTCTACATCTCGCTTTCGAGTTCCCAAGTAGCTTCTTCCACCCCGTGATGTTTCCAAAGTACCTTCACTAATGGGATATCCTTCATTCGTAAACTCTATACTTCATGTTTAAGACTGTTGTTTCCTCATAAGTAGCATCATCTTGAATATTCACTTCCTCCCAGTGGATGATGTGAGATGGGTCAGGTTTATAGTTTCTCAACATCGATACATGGAATATGTTATGAGCTGAAGTCATTCAGTTTGGTAGGTCCAACTCATAAGCACATTCCCCGATTCTTCTAAGTATTTCAAAGAGTCTGACAAACCTCAGAGATAACTTTCGTTTGAATCCAAACCTCTTGATGCCCTTTTGAGGACTAATTCTCAAAAATACCTTGTCCCCAACTTGGAACTCTAGTGGTCTTCTCCTTTTGTCAGCATAGCTCTTCTGACAACTTTGTGGTGTAAGCAACCTCTTTTGTATTAACTTGACTTGATTATTCATTTCTTCCACCAAATTTGGTCCTGGTAATACATGATCCTCAAATTTAGCCCAACAGGTAGGTGATCTACGAGGTCTTCTATAAAGAGCCTCGAATAGAGCCATCTTAATACTCGCCTGATAACTATTATTATAGGCAAACTCTACCAAGTGTAAGTACTTGCTCTAATTCCCCTTGAAGTCTAAAACACAAGACCTTAACATATCCTTTGAAGTCTGGATAACTCTCTCAAATTGACCATCCGTCTGAGGGTGAAATGTTGTACTCATCGTGAGCTTAGTACCCATCTCCTTTTGTAGACTCTGCCAGAATTGTGAAATGAAGCGAGAATCTCTATCAGACACAATAGTTTTGGGCACACCATGAAGCTTGACAATTTCTTTCACATAAATTTCTCCCAGCTTATTGACTTGGTCTGTGGATCTAATTGGCAAGAAGTGAGCTACTTTGGTGAGACAATCCACAATCACCCAAACAGTATCTTTTTCTTTTTGATTCCTGGGCAAACCACTGACACAATCCATGGCAATGTTATCCCACTTCCATTTAGGGATAGGGAGTTGTAACATTCCGGAGGGTTTTCGATGTTCTCCTTTTACTTGTTGACAGGTTAAGCACTTGGCAACATGCTTAGCGACATCCCTCTTCATTCCTCTCCACCAGTAAGTCTTTCTGATGTTCTGATACATCTTATCATATGGATGCATTGTATACTTGGTCTGATGAGCCTCATCTAGTATGTTTTGCTTACATTGTCCATTCTAAGGTACACAGATCCTCTCTCTAAGCCTCAAGATATTCTCAACATCTAACCCAAAGTTAGAATGCTTACCCCGTTCAATTCGTTCTATCAGACCTACAAGCCAATTGTCTTGCCTTTGTTCCTCCCTGATTTGATGTAGTAGATCCGGTTGGCAAGACATGCTATAAAGGTAGGCTTGCTTGTCATTCAAGGTTATCCTCAGCCTAAAGTCTTCAATCAACTGGTACATCTGGCCCTTTTCTTCCACCTAGTGGTTGAACTTTCTACTCAAGGCATCAGCCACCACATTGACCTTCCTCGGGTGGTAGTGTAATTGAAAATCATAGTCCTTGAGGAACTCCATCCACCTACATTGCCTTCGTAACAACCTAAAATCTTGTCAAATAATAAGTTTAATGAAATTAAATGAAATAAGTTAAATAAAATAATTTAAAGATATCTTTGGGTGCAAATTGTGGGTTGGCATATGAAAAAAAATATATTGGAGATATAGTAAAAAATAGGCAAATAAAACCTTAATTTGATAATTAAATGAAAATCTCAATTTAGTAGAATTAATTATGAAATTTAAAGAGTTTCTTAAGAAATAAAAAAAATTAGAAATAAAGTATATACACACACACACACACACACACACATATATATATATATATAGGTTAATATGTGTATGAATAATGTATGTATTAGCATAATAAATGTTAATAATGCATATTATATGAATATGTATATAGAAAAATTTACATAATGAAATAAAAATGTAGTATGCATGTATTTATTTAAAATAAATAAAACATCATATAAGTATCAATTTATAATTACATAAATGATTATCTGGAAAAAAAAATATGAACTAAATAAAAATATATGGAAATGAAAAATATAGATTATTTAATTATTAGTATTAAAAATATTAAATAAAAATATATCTAATAAATACAATATTAAAGAAAAAGAAAAGGTAAAAATATTTGCAAGTCATTAAAATAGAAGAAAATATGCAAAAAAATCATGTTTACATCAATTAGGAAGTGTTTAATTGGCAATTTTCGGTTAATAACAACCTTAAAAATCAAATTTGGTAATTAGAAACTGCATCTAACGGTCCAAAACCAATTTGCATAATCCAACGAATGAAATCGATGCCCAAAACAGCGCTCAGGCGCACCGGATCAACGTAATCCAACGGCCCTGAATCAATCCATCTGATCTGATGGTCCGACCGTGAAGGTACAGCAATCGAGGAAAATCTAACAGCTCACAACATGGGCTCTATTTCATTGATTTCAAATTAAGATCCGCGTATGAAACTCGAGGTTGATTCAACAGCCCAGGCGAGTTTTCGCGTACTGCACTCGAGGATAATCTTCCCAATCCAATGGCCCACGATTAGTTCGCTCTATCCGATGGCCCAAATGTGTTT
>JAJIYU010009693.1:0-16747 GCA_030144865.1 Tinospora cordifolia | reverse complement strand
AAAAACAAGAAGCACCACTTTCCACAAAGGAAGTTCCATCTCATGTGGAAAAATACATGTGGGTGCATAAAATTTCAATAATTGTTGGCTTGGTTTGTCTCTTTCGGAGTTACGCATGCAATGATATCACGTTACTTATTGCTTCCTGCTTTCATATTTTCAGCCCCACCCACATCTGATTTTCATTTTTTTCATTTTTTTTTAATTTTAAACATAAACAATATCTCCCAGGCTAGCTCTTGTAAATTTTAACTGTAATTAATGCTCTTATTTTATACATAATTTAAATATTAATTTTTAATTTAAATTTATTTATTTATTTTTTAAATAAAAATATCTTTGCAAGAAAGACAGATATACTTATAGTAGACTAAAGGCATTAATCATGTCAATTTAAATATTATTTATTTACTAATTGGTAATCATACACTTCATTGTGTGTCTAGCTCAATGAAGTTGAACGTTTAAACTTATCTAAATGTTCAACCTTCAAAAGTTTTAATTTATTTTTTATTGTGAGGTTGTCTATGTAAATTTAAAAAATAAATAATTTTAAATAAATAAATTTATAATGTAATATTTTAAATTAATAATTTTAAATATAAATAATTTGTATTATAAAAAATATATATATTTTATACATATTTTAAATTAGTAATCTTTAAATGACTATTTAAAATTAAAAAATAATAATTTAAAAATAAATATTAAATTATGAATGGTTGGTTTACTCCATCAAATAATGAATGGTTGGTTTAAACCATTGCTCATGCCCTAAGTATCGTTTACTCCATCATGTCTGAGAAGTGACTGATGATGACTGATGAGGGATGAGGGTCTCACTAGAGCACCGACTGGAAATGTCATCATTATAGATGCACAGGTCAGATGTGGAAATCAGGGTTGACTCCGCTGTCACTGGCTAGTGGCTGCTTAAAATTCTATATCCTTACTTTAAAAACATCGCCATATTTTTAAATATTAAAATTTGTATATTTAAATCATGAAAAAGTCAGTTCACTATCCCTACTATAAACCCATCATTTCGGTAGCACAATTATGATGTTTCACATTTTAGTAAAAAAATATAATTTTTTTTTTCTTTTACTTTTAAGTAAACAGATAATAAAAGAAAAGAACTTCAAGACGATAAAAATAATAGTGAATGAATAATGATCAAGGTAATATAAAAGTGGATGTAAAAGCAATTACAAGTAATTAAGAGCCAAAGGAAATAAAATATTAGTAAAGTATGCATGCTTGACTAACTAATTTTCATTTATTATTTAAATATTGATTTGATGATGAATAAATGTTATAATAAATTTAAATTTTAATGAAAAGTCCTTTTCACGTAACGATAAAATCTTATCTACTTAATTTTTAATATTTGTTTAATGGTACTGAGGTGATGCTTAATGAAGTGTCACTCGACACAAAATTTGTAATGGTGCTCAATTGTCATTAACGCATTTAATAAGGACTGAAGATGCCCTTAGTATAAAACGACAATAACTTTCTACAAGTTTGGGAGGAAAGAAGTCAGCCTTGAAATGTTGGGCTTTCTCTTTTTTGTGTGTCGTTCTTTATTTATTTTTATATTTCTTGTCAAATAAAAAAAAAAAAAAGTAATTCTACAACAAACGAATACGTCTACCCTACCATCAAACGTGGGCTTAGTAGTGACAAGCACCAATAGTTCTGCAACCTACCAATTAAAAATTGACACAAAATGTCAGTCCTGTACAAAAAAATCTACGAAATATTGTGTAATAATAGATGACTCGAAAAAGATAGAAATCCTAGGAAGTACACAAAAATGGATTTCATCTACAAAAGGTCGCTGCTCATAATTTGAACGTTGACTTAGTTTTTTTTTTTTTTTTTTTTATAATACATATCATTTAATATGAATAGAAATACTTAATATATATATAATTTAAATGTCAAAACATGAGTTCCGTAGTACAATAGCTTGCTATAATAATGAGAAGAAGAAAACGATGATTAAACTATAAAATTACAACCTTAAGTATAATTACAGTATTAATTTCGCAATACATATCCTAAAGCATGAAGTAGATGACGTGATAACATTAAAAATGCACATAAACTCATAATTTGCATTTTTTTTTCTTTTGATTACATTAAGTATGCAATAATAGTAATTTTCTAAGTATTTGGGAGATTGGGATGAAATATTAGTAATGAAATATTTATTTTAAATTAAATATTTTTATATGTGAAAATGTAAATATTTTTTGTCAATATTGTAAGTACATAGGTTTAAATTTTGTACAAATATTTGTTAATTTTATAAATATTTAAATAAATTAGAAAAAAAAAACAAAGATAACTAAGTTGTTGGCACATAGGATAGAAATAAATGATTAAATCATAATTAAAAATTAATTAAAAATAAATATATGCAGTTAGTAGATAATATAAAACACAAAGAATAAGTTATAAGCTTAATAGAACAGAAAAATAAGTATACAAATAATTAAGTTAGAAAAGATCTAAAATAAGGCAAAGTGATGCTAAAAAATAATAATTAATTAATAATTAACCAACCTAAATTTATATTTTGGTGTAAAACTTAAAAGTCCATAATAAATTACTTAAAAATAAATAACAAGTTAAATTAATATCTAATATATGTATATATATGTATGTATGTATGTATATATGTATATTACACATATTATGACATATATTTCACATATATGCTATTTATTCTCTCGAGCTCTCTCCCTAGATATAGGTGTTAGACAATAATAAAAAGTACTAGAAACAAAAAAAGGATTACTTATTATTATAATCATATCATATATTAAGCAATATAAATCTATTTTGAGGCCCCAAAAAATGAAGAGCACTTACACCCTCCTGGCCTGACCTTAATAAATAATGTTAAAAAAAAAAAAAAACATAATGTTGAGTAGGACTGTGGGGATCAGAGGATCACGAGCCAAATGAATTTTATTATAATTAAATATAAACACTTCAGACCGCTTTATTTATTTTTTATGTTATTGCTAATCTATGTGTTTTAATTAAAATTTTAATATGATTACAAGTTTACACCACTCACAGTTTTTTAAGTTATTTATTACGAACTTTTATAATAATTAAATTTATATTTTTAAAGTGAGCGTGAACAAGGGGACAAATGGACCACGGAATCGCGTGTTAGATGGCCACTCGTCATCTTTTCGTTTTCTTTGCTCGTCAACAACGTGCGCCATGACGGCACTCCAAGTAAACCATGCAACTCGCTATCCCTTCACTTATAGACAGAAAACTTAGCTTCCACCGTAGATCTTCCTCGAATCGCGTCGCGCTCATGATTTGATTACGTGGGCACGAAACAACGAAACAAGCTATAAAACACTAATACTCTCGAATTCTTTCGATCTACGAACTCCGGGATCAGATTCCACCGCTACCACCATGAACCGCTCCCCTCCTCCTTCACAACCGCATACCATAGAGTCATTCTGTTTCCGTTGCGAAGCAGTTCGTATCTCTTATTATTGTTCTCTTCTCATGCCGTCTCTCGCTGTGATGTAGCTTCGTAGTGATATTGAATCGCAGTGTGTTCTACGAGTTTGATTATATATTGTTAGAAAGTGGAACAGAGTGAGCAATTTCGAGTGCTTCAGGTGAGTTTGCTATGATCGCTCTTCTTCAACTCCAGTTCTGCACTTGTATTTTGTTTATCTGTTTGTTTTGTAATTACTGCGGCATTATTTTGGTTTTTTATTTTTTATGAGTTTGGTTTTTCATTTGAATGCGTACGACCTGTTGCTAAGCCTAGAAGAAGCAGAATCGAGGAAAAATTAAAAAAAAAAAAAAAGAATGAGAAGAAAGTAATTACATTGTTGGTGCGAAAAAATCATGGAGATGAAGCTGTTATTTGTGGACAATGACAGAGTTTTGTTTCTTTCGCTGTCTGTTTATCGATTTTTGTAGTTTCTGAATCAATTGTAGCAATTTTGAGATCTTATGATGCATGGGAAAGAAGCCATGGATGATGGAGTGTTTCATCTCATGCCTTGAAACGATGATGAAATTTGTGTGTCTCTTTTGTTGATGGCTGCTATCTAAATCAAGGTTAGCATGGCAGTCGTTTCCCAAATGTAGGCATATATAGTTTCAGTCTTAAAAGCATTAGATGTTTAGTTTATGAAAGAACTCGCGCAAGCACTTCACGTGATGAGTTCTATGAATTTTCATTGATTATTCTCTTTTGCTGCAGGATTTGGGGGATTTTAGGAAGAGATAAATTATGATTAAGGAACTCAAAGTTGTGTTTTGCGGGGAATCTGATTGCTCTGACGGGGCATGTAGCTCTAGTTTGTCGTCCATCGCAAATCCCTCATCATGTGTCAACCATTTGTTCGTCGTTTGTGTTGACATCTTGCTCTTACTCATTTTCTTGTTCGTCTTCATCCGTAAACTATCATTGAGAAGAAGTAACAGCCCTCGAGTGCCTTCTTCTTTGAGAGTATGGTCCATCGTGTACAATGGCTGCGTTGGATCAGTTTATTTGGGCTTTGGGATTTTTATGTTGGTGGGGATTGCCACAAAGGGGCGTACAATTTTACCATTGCACAGGTGGCTAGTTGTGTTATTTCATGGCTTCATTTGGTTATTTATGGTTTTGACGGTAAGTATTCAGGGAGCAGGAACACAATTCTGCAGAGGCCTTTTGAGGCTAGGGATAATTCTTGCATGTTTACTTTCAGGAATCCTTACCGTTTTGTCTCTTTTAGTGGCCCTTAAAGAGAAGGAAATATCGTTTAAGAAAATCTTAGATCCTTTATCTTTTCCAGGGGCAATTCTATTGGTTTTATGCATTTATAAAGGCGGCAAATCTGAAGAATCTAATCAGAATGGAAACTGGAGTGATCTTTACACACCTTTGATTGTTGAAGAAGTCAATGAAAGGAGTAAAATTGATTCTGAAAATGATGCAACTCCCTTTGAGAGAGCTGGTTTTTTCAGTACATTGTCATTCTGGTGGTTGAATTCCTTAATGAAGAAGGGAAAGGAGAAAATTCTTGTAGATGAAGATATTCCACATTTGCGTAAGTTGGATCAAGCAGACAATTGTTACTTGTCATTTATGGAAGAACTGAACAGACAAAAACAGAGGAAATCATCTACCCCCCCTTCAATTTTGTGGACACTTGTCGTATGGCAGTGGAAAGGGATCTTAATTTCTGGATTTTTTGCTTTGTTTAAGATACTGCTTCTATCTGCTGGTCCTTTGCTTCTTAATGCCTTCATCAGGGTTGCAGAAGGCGAAGTGGCTTTTAAGTATGAGGGTTATGTTTTGGCTGGATCTCTATTCTTTTCAAAATGCCTGGAATCATTATCCCAAAGGCAGTGGTACTTCTGCAGTAGAATAATTGGCCTCCAAGTTAGATCCGTGCTCTCGGCAGCTATTTACCATAAGCAACTGAGACTCTCTAATGCTGCAAGATCAATGAGTTCGGCTGGTGAGATAATGAACTATTTGACTGTAGATGCTTACAGGATAGGTGAATTACCCTTCTGGTTTCATCAGATATGGACCACAAGCTTCCAGCTTTGCATCGCACTAGTGATTCTTTCCCATGCAGTTGGTCTTGCCACAATTGCAGCAATGTTTGTGATAATACTTACTGTCCTATGCAACGCACCATTGGCCAAACTGCAGCACAAGTTTCAGAGCAAGCTTATGGTGGCACAGGATGAGAGATTAAAAGCTACTTCAGAAGCCCTCTTACACATGAAGGTGCTAAAGTTGTATGCATGGGAAACTCATTTCAAAAATGTCATAGAAGACCTAAGGGAAGAGGAGTATAAGTGGCTTTCCGCAGTGCAGCTGAGGAAAGCATATAATGGCCTTCTCTTTTGGTCATCCCCTATATTGGTTTCCACTGCTACATTTGGTGCATGCTACTTCTTAGGAATTGTTCTTCGTGCTAGTAATGTTTTCACTTTTGTAGCTACCTTGCGCCTTGTTCAGGACCCTGTTAGAGCAATCCCTGATGTAATTGGAGTCTTCATTCAAGCAAAAGTTGCATTTGCACGGATTGTGAAATTTCTCGAGGCACCAGAGCTGCAGGTTGGAACTGTCAAGTGGAAGCCCAACAATGAGGAAAGCAAGGCACCAATTTTTATTAAATCGGCAGATTTTTCATGGGAAGAGAATCCATCAAAGCCTACCATAAGGAACATAAACCTAGAGGTTAAAATGGGTGAAAAGGTAGCTATCTGTGGGGAGGTTGGCTCTGGTAAATCAACACTCTTAGCTGCAATTCTTAGCGAAGTTTCAAATGTCAAGGGAACGGTACGTTCTATCATGTCTTCTTTGTTTTATTTCCTAAAAGGTTTGGGAAAATCTCATTGATAAGGGAAATTCTCTTTATGTATTTAGTATTTACCTATATGGTGAAAGTAAAAGATTTCTTATTGTTGAGTTGGCGGATTCCATTGCTAATTACAAACCAACCTAAAAGTAAGCTTGGTTTCAGACATTGCAACATCAACTGGGAATTTTAGTAATTAGTAGTGACTTACAAATGACAACTTATTTCAAAGTATTAGCTCCTCTTTTTTTTTTTTTTTTAGTATGATGTTTTTGAATTAAATAACTCCCAGATGTTTTCTCTAGAATACTTGGCGTATAGGCTAAGTGAAATGCAATAGTTTGAATGCTTATTGTTTTTTTTTTTTCTCCTTGAGTATGGTGCTAAGTCTGGATTTTACTAACTGTAATCTATAGTTTGCACTTTTTAGAGTGATTAGTCATGTACTACTCCTTTGTGTATTCCAAGTAAATTGCTTATTCATTTTGTCTGAATCAGCTTTCTGGTTGTTTTATAGATTCAAATTTGTGGAGAGATAGCATATGTCTCTCAGATGGCATGGATTCAGACAGGAACAATACAAGAAAATATTTTATTTGGATCCACCTTTGACAGAAAAAAATATCAAGAAACACTAGAGAAATGCTCATTGTTAAAAGACCTTGAGACTCTACCATTTGGCGATCTCACTGAAATAGGGGAAAGAGGTGTAAACCTAAGTGGTGGTCAGAAGCAGCGTATTCAACTTGCTCGTGCACTATATCAGGATGCAGACATTTATCTCTTGGATGATCCATTTAGTGCAGTTGATGCACATACTGCCACAAGCCTGTTTAAAGTGATCTCTCTATTCTTTTCTCTGGTGCTTGTAGCACTATTTCTCTTAGTAAAAGCTAACACACACTGTTTCAGGAATATGCAATGGGGGCTCTGTCAGGGAAAACAATCTTGCTGGTTACCCACCAGGTTGATTTCCTGCCTGCATTTGACTCTGTTGTGGTTAGTCTTCAAAACTTACTTTTTTTTTTAATAATATTCTTGATGATAATTCTCGAGGCAACTGCTCTGTTCCATATCTTTCTTCCATGTTAGTAATTAAATGTTTTAAGCAAATCAGGAGTTCCTGCCATTATGTTCCTCTGATCCATGGAACCTGTTGATCTAGTTCTAGCAAACAGGATAAGCTATAATGTATCATGAAATTAGAAGAACATTAAGTTGATTATGGTTTGTGTCAAATGTACCATGTTGATAATATCTTATTGTCTAATGTGAGTATAAATGAACGAAGCCTAATTTGGCCACTTATATTAACATGTTTATAAGGTGTTAATGCTCCGCAAACTTTCTTAACTATGCCATTGAGACTACCTGACGGTGGAAACAATCACTTGATCTTAGGGTATTCTTAAACTTTTTGACAAAGGTATTCATAAAAATAAGGGAAATTATAATTAACAAGATTGAATCCAGTGTGCTTTAAAGACTTGTTTTGAATCAATTTTCTTTCATTGACAGTTAATGTCAGATGGAGAAATCAGTTGTTCTGCTCCTTATCATCAGTTATTGTCCTCCAGTGAGGATTTTCGGATCCTGGTTAATGCACACAAGGAAACTGCTGGTTCTGAAAATCTGACCAAGGTTGTTCTTCCTGGAAGAACAGAAATATCTAGCAGGGAGATCAAGAGGACTCACAGTGAGGAACAGTCTAAGGCACCAGCTGGGTCTCAGTTAATTAAGCAAGAAGAGAGGGAGAGAGGAGATGTTGGTCTTAAGCCTTATAAGCAGTATCTGAATCAGAATGCTGGGTACTTGTATTTCTCCTTTGCATGTCTAACACACCTCACATTCGTAATTGGGCAGATATCACAGAACTCTTGGATGGCTGCTAATGTAGGGAGCACACTTGTCAGTGAATCGCAACTGATCGTGGTTTACCTGGTTATAGGATGCATGTCAATAGTCCCTTTGTTGATTCGATCTATTTTGATAGTCACTTTGGGAATGCAATCATCTAGGTCTTTATTTTCTCAGCTATTGAACTCTCTTTTTCGTGCACCAATATCATTTTATGACTCCACACCCTTGGGAAGAGTCTTGAGCCGGGTAAATCCTCCAAACTAAGATTTTATTTTAACTATGATACGGTAAATGAGAATGCTTATATCACTTTTTTCTTATGTAGGTTTCTTCTGATTTGAGCATTGTTGATCTTGATGTCCCATTCAGCTTTGCCTTTGCTGTTATGGCAACTATTAATACGTATGCAAATCTTGGAGTACTGACTGTTGTTACCTGGCAAGTCTTGTTTGTCTGCATACTGATGGTTTACTTAGCAATATGCTTACAGGTAACTACCATGTCAATACTTGGAACTTCAGAATTACATTGGTAAGTAAGAGTAGAAGATGCAGTGTCCCCCCTGCTGTTGTCATGGCAAATAATGAGGCCTCAAACCTACCATGTGGTGGATTACATATGCAATTTCACTAATTTAATTTCCACTTTGCTGCTTCTGTTCTAGTTTTGGACAGAGCTACATATCCCAAAGTTAATTTTTCATGTAGCATAGCCACCAAGACTATTCTTCATGCAGATTGACTCAGTTTATTGGATTTAGTTTGTAATCAACTTTAAATCCTGTTTTTTTGCTTGACACGATGTGACAAATGGAAGAAATGGTATACTTGATTATCACACCAAAGTGGTCATGTTCTTTGGAGTTTAATGTTTCTAGCCATAAATATGCTTGGTTATGGAATTGGTTCAATAAATGTATGGAGAGGAATAGAGATGGTTTAGTCTCTGTGATCGCGTGTATATATATATATATTCTTTTGAAAGGTAATTAATACTGAAATTTACCATTAGGGATACTATTTTAAAGTGGCGAAAGAGTTGATGAGAATCAATGGTACAACAAAGTCTATGTTATCGAACCATCTGTCTGAAACCATAGCTGGTGCAATGACAATCAGAGCTTTCAAGAAGGAAGATAGATTCTTTGCAAAAAATTTTGACCTCATAGACAAAAATGCTAGTCCTTTCTTCCATAGCTTTTCGGCAAACGAGTGGTTGATTCAACGCTTGGAAATACTTGGTGCCACTGTCCTTTGCTCCTCAGCCCTTGTCATGGTTTTGCTTCCCCCAGGAACTTTTGGTGCTGGTGAGTTAGGCAGTAGCCTTTTGACAGTTTTCTTGTTCACAACTTATGCACATCATTTCTTTTATTTTTGGAAGGTCAGTGGCCCATATATAATTGAGTTTATGATTTGAAATTGGAAGTCAATTTAAATCAATCCTGGGAATCAGCATTAAAATTTCCTGTTGTTGCTGCCTAGAGTTACTATAAACTTGTAAAGTTTTAAGTCTTATGGATCTGATGTTGGTTTATTGACATATGAATTCCTTTTTTCCAATGGCAGGTTTTATTGGGATGGCATTGTCATATGGCCTTTCCTTAAACATCTCCCTTATTTTCTCTATTCAAAACCAGTGCACACTAGCAAATTATATAATTTCTGTTGAACGGCTAAACCAGTACATGCACATTCCTAGTGAAGCCCCTGAAGTCATAGACAGGAGCCGACCCCTTACCAGCTGGCCCACTGTTGGCAGGGTGGAGATACGTGATTTGAAGGTGAGTTTATGTGCATATAAATATGCGTATCTTAATATTGTAATTCAGAACTTTAATATAGCAAAGAAATGTCGTGCAGATCAGGTATAGGCCCGATAGTCCACTTGTTCTACGTGGGATTAATTGCATATTTGAAGGAGGGCACAAGATTGGCATTGTTGGTCGGACTGGTAGTGGGAAGACAACTCTTATCAGTGCATTGTTTCGCCTGGTAGAGCCAGCAGGTGGGAAAATTGTGATAGATGATCTTGACATCTCAACAATTGGGCTTCACGATCTGAGGTCACGTCTTGGGATCATACCTCAAGATCCTACACTTTTTAATGGCACTGTCAGATACAATATGGATCCCTTATCCCAACATACAGACAAGGAAATCTGGGAGGTACTACTTCTATTGATATTTGTTGCAGTTACTGTTTGAAACAGTTAAAATTACCCGATAAAAAGTAATGTTTATGTTGAATTTTCTGTTTTAAAAGCCTATTCTCATCAATTAGCAGCATTTCCAGTCTTCTTATATAGCTGTGTTAGGTCACTAGATTTCTTATGTTGCAAAGCATACACAATTATGTGAAGAGGTATGACTTGAATATGGCTCAAATGGCAATTGTTGCGGGACTCCAACCCTATAATCTGGGGATACTCACGGTGTCTAAACCTGGGAGGCAACACTATATAGCAGCACGCATGTCATTTTGCGTCTATTCGATGAGTACAACTAACCACATTTTGTGATGTGCATTAACCTTTGTTCTCTTGAACCAGTAGCTTAATCTGGAAAATACTAATGAGATTCCCACGCTCGCCTTGGCTTGAATTTTGAAACTTGCTGGTCAGTATAATAATCAGACTTGAGAGTTTACTTGGTAGAGTTGGCTACATATCTTCCACTTTTACCAACTAGACGTGGAATAATATATCATAGTGACATAATCAGGTGATGCACTCCACAACAAATGAAACTTACTCTTATCAGAAGAGGAAACAGTTGTTTTTGGATTAATTATAAATAAATTATTACAATAGTTTTGGTAACTATAGCCTAACTTGTAAAGTCAAACCATCATTATTTTTAATAGTCGCCAATTGATGGTGTTTTCTGTTTTATCTTTTGAAGGTTATGGCAAAATGTCAGCTTCAAGAGGCTATTCAAGAGAAAGAGGAAGGACTGGATTCACTGGGTAAGAATTGTAGTTTTTGGGCGAGTGCCATGGTTTTGTCAAAATTCAACAATGATTTAACAGCTAGTTATTTGCAGTTATAGAAGATGGATTGAACTGGAGCATGGGTCAGCGCCAGTTATTCTGTCTCGGCCGTGCTCTGTTAAGAAGAAGCAGGATACTAGTGCTTGATGAAGCCACTGCATCAATAGACAATGCAACAGACTCAATTCTCCAGAAAACAATAAGAGCAGAATTTGCAGATTGTACAGTGGTCACAGTGGCCCACAGAATACCTACTGTCATGGACTGCACAAAAGTCCTTGCCATAAGTGACGGTGAGCTTCACAGCTTTTGCCTTCATTAATACAGGAAGGAAAACTTCTATATCTTGTGGTTCGAAATGTTCAGACAGAATTTTTAACATCTGACGGAAAATTTGGCATTGTTTTTCAGGACAACTAGTGGAGTATGATGATCCAATGAACCTGATGAATAGGGAAGGATCGCTGTTTGCACAACTTGTCAAAGAGTACTGGTCTCACATGCAGTCAGCAAATTTGCGGTAAATATTAACTAATTCTAACCTGAGTTCTTCCATGTCCTAGTCTCTTATAAAAAAAAAGAAAATTTATGTACTATGGGCCAACAGTGTACCATTGCATTTCATAATAAAAGTTACGGAGAGAGATTGTGTAATTTATTCACTACATTCACATTTGCAACTTTAAAGGTGAAAAATCAGTCATAATGCACAATGATATTCACAAACCGATGGCAAACTTGAGGATTAATTGCACCGTTTATCTTTCTTCTGTCTTTAATTTTGGGAAATATAGGGTTTTTACATTTGTAATCCCATCATTTTCTTTTCTCTATCTCTATATAGGCTTCTGGCAGGACCCAAGATGAATCTACCACCTAGCTAGCCCTGGTTCAGTAAATATCTCATTGTTAAAATAGAAAGTTCAAAAAAATTAAAACTTTTTGCGAGATTGAATGTCATTACTAATTTATGATCTAACCCGCTACAAAATGAATAACAACTACTGTATAGGCTTCTTGAACTTAAGTAGGTCGTACCTCCCACCTCAAATTGTCTACCAACTCAAACGAAGATTTAAAACTTTTTTTTTTTTTTTTTTTAAAAAGACGTATTTGCTAAGATAACGGTCAAATGCATTGACTATTAAACTCTTTTATTATTATTATTATTATTATTATTATTATTATTTGTTTTTTGTTGTGTTTTTCTTCTTCTTCTTTTTAGATTTTTTTTTTTTAAATACATGAGTTGATTATCTGCTAAGATAATGGCCAAATGCATTGACTATCGAGCCCTTTTTTATTTTTTATTTTATTTTGGTTTCAATAACCAAACTTGATCTTATTTTAGATCAGAGTCATATGGTTGGGGACTACGGCACACGAGCTCTTTACTTTAATCTATGTTAGATAACCCTTTATCTTTGGCTGATGTACCCATGTCAGCCACCTGAATATTGGATATGTGTTTTGACACTTTGATTTTTAGAATATAACTAAATAAATTTTTTTAATGAAGAAGACAAAACATTAAAGAAAATGCCCACTAATAAGTGAAATTTACTTAAGTGAGAGAAGAAAAAAAGATAATGAATAAGGTTAAATAAGAAAAAAGAAAAACAACATATAATATAATTGAATTTTATATTCAAAAATTTAAAAATAAAAGAATCAGGCCTTTAGAAATGTATCTATATCCAATATTTACACCTGAGTCTAGATAACATAAACTTTAGCTTGATGTACTTCTGTTTGATACTTCATCGTGTGACATGAGTAAAAAAAAAAGTGTTTGATATTTTAAATTTTAAAATATTGTTGTATAAGTTTTTTTTTAATGAAAAGAATAAAGAGAACGAGAAAAAAAATATAATTAATAAGTAAAATTCACTTAACTATCACAACAAAATAGATGAGTGAAAATTAGAGAAAAAAAAAAGTAAAAAATAACATATATTTTATTGAGTCCGTGTATCGTTGAGTTTGAAAATGAACAAGTCAAACATTTAGATATGTACACGTATTCAATATCCATACTCAAGTCCAACTAATATAGTTTAAGAAAAACTTTGTAGAGTTAAATTTTATTCAACTATCATTGGTGCGGGAAGTTGGGAACAAGTTTTCAAGTGATGAAAAGAGTTTCACCTAAGAAATTTTTTCTGTCATGATATTAGAATTAGTTTAAGTCATAAGAATGAGCTTTTGCCCTTGGCATTCATAGGTTATACACAGTGATACATGTCTTCAATCTTCATCATCTTCGCAAGACTAAAATATGCCACCTACACCTACTTTGTATCACTTCTAATGCGCACTTTACCTCCTTTCTCACATCCTCTTGATGTTCAACTAGTACTTTTTCTTTAATGAAAGGATGGTTGTAACACTCCGTATTTTAATTAGACACGTAAATTAATTTAAATGATAGTAAATATGTATAAATACACGTATTGTACAGATTACGCGTGTATGTACATGTTAATTATGCAATTATATTACAAATACATGTTAAGTATATAAATTAATTAAATTAAATATATAGAGTGGTGGAATTTGATTTGTAAAAAGAATGATAAGGTGGATTTGAGAGTTATTTAATAAATGAAGCTATGACAGTTTTGTAAATTTGATAAGTTATCAAGGAATGATAAGCAGCATGCGTTGCTTTTCTTTCCAGCACCGAAGAGAAAAAAAAACGCACAGAAGGACGAACGGAAGAGAAAAGAAAAAGGAAAGTTCGGGTTTTTTTCCAGATTTGACATGCAGGTAAGTTCTTTCTTTAAATTCTAGTTATAAAAACGTTAATTAAGCTGAGTACTACAATCCTCTCGGTGTAATTTTTAGTAAAATTGATGTTTTATAGCCGTACCCAAAAAGTGGATATTTTCCTACAGTGAGTAAAACTCAACAAAAATTATACCAAAATACTCGTGGCGATAAGTAGATCCTAGATATGTGGTTAGATTTTAAAATAAATACTCAAAGTTTATAATCTTTGGATAAGCTTTTGAGTATGTTAAACCCAAATGAAACTCTGATTGAGACCTATAGAAATGTAGAGAATGAAAATACGGACTCATTAACACCAAAATTATGAAATTTGGATATCAATTAAAATTTTGGTGAACAATTAAGCAATGAAGTTTTTAAGAAAAATATATAAAAAATTATAGAAAATATGATTTAAAATCTTATTTAAGTTATTTTCTGCCGTAAAAATATTTTAACTGAGCAGAAATTTAGTTTTATGATTATTAAGCTTATTCGAGTCAATGCGCGTCAATACGCGAGGTTTGATGTGCGTCTATGATTAAAAATAAGAAATAAATACATTAGAAATTGATTATAGAAATGAATTTGAGTTTGATTGGTGCTTTTGAAATTATTTTTGATAGGATAACTTTGGTAAATTGAGTATAGAGGTTGAAGTGGATACTGGAAATTGATTGATAATAATTTTGGTGAGTAATATTTATTTTTGGGTGTTTCGGAGAATATTACTTCTGATTTTTCTTAAATATGAATGGATGCACCTGATACGATATGAAATGATGGATTATATATTACTGAATTTTACAGTAAGGTTGGAAAAGTTGGTTATTTACCAAAGAATGAGTTACGTGCCAACGAGGTTTAGTGTTGGTATTCTGTAAGTATTTCTTTATCTTTGTTATCTATATGACATTGTAGATAAAAAATGGTTTGAATGTAAGTATGTTATTGATATAAGCATATGTTGCATTTGATTTGGATTTCATGAAATTTTATTTACATGACAACGTGTTTTGGATTTGCAAGAGCAAATCTAAAATATGATATCATTTCGATGGATTGAGCCCCGAGGAATAATACTTCTTTATGTGATAATCCTATGAGACTGAGCCATGAGAAGTATCAGCCTTTTCCTATGTGATAATCCTTGAAATGAGTTGGAAATGGGGAAAATCAGAGTATTGTCTACTTCTGTTGAGGCCAAACAAGAAGCGAGACTGACTCTAAAGCTGGATGGATAAGGAGATACATAATTATTTTAAATGGAAGGATAAGGAGGTGTATGATGGTTTTAAATTAGCATGAGCACTATGTTGAATGCATTTATATATCTGGTAAATGAGTACATTGAATTTAAATGTTTTATCTATTTTGAGAACTTGCAAGTTTATGTAAATGCATATAAATGTCTTAGATAAAGAATATTCACTGGACATGTTGTAGCTTACTCAATTTTTAACATTTCAGGAACTGATAGAAAAGGAAAAAGGCCAGCACGAGAAAAGTAGACAACTCTTCCAGGTTAATTATGTGCGTAGGCTTATATGTTTATGAGTTTTACTTTTGAATAATTATAATTATCAACGTATATGTAATATCAGCTAGAGAGATATCAGTTTACTTTCCCTAAGATGAGAGTGAAAACTAGTTTTGATTTGTGAATGATATATGAAATATACTGTGGATGTTTGTGGATCATTATATTGTTTATTAGGTGATGTATTTTTTTTTGGGATAAGTCAAAGTTTTTAGAGGAGATGCTGTCAAAATTTCTGTAAGGATATTGAGTAGGATTATCTGTTGAGGCTGACATAGTACTATATACGTAGATGTAGCGTATATGGTATTATGTGCCTGTCGTGACGTCACTTCTATGAAGTGGGTTGCGACAATGGTTGAGATACCATTTAACATAGATAAATTCTATTTTAAAGATTAAATCCTCATAAAATTAGATTATCAAATAACAGTGATCGATCTGAAACGGTAATATCACAGTTGTTACCCGCTACGTCAAGAAAAAATGCGTGCCAAACCCATAAAATTTAGTAGGAACTCCTTTGAAAACCATTAGTAGAGGACAGTTCTTTCAATGCCAATGCATGCAATCAAGATTGTTAAGCTTACCAAGAAATCCACAATTTGCAATATTATTTTCATTTGATTTTTTTTTTTTCAGGTGTAGTAGTTCTTTAAATTAAATTCGTATTACAACATCATTTAAGCATTATAGGTTTTTGATCGTACTACTTTCTCCCATTTGAGCATATATAGGTGTAGTAGTTCTTTAAATTAAATTCGTATTACAACATCATTTAAGCATTATAGGTTTTTGATCGTACTACTTTCTCCCATTTGAGCATATTCATCTAAAGGAATCAACCCACCATTTCTCGTAATCATCATAATATTCAACTGCTTCTAAAATGCATATGAATAATTCAATGTCTATCCAAAATCAGCGACCAAAATGTCACTACGAATATGACGTCTACTGAGTAGGAGTGATAATTTGTGAGATGACACGATAGCTCGATCTAAATATGACACTTATTTAACAAATTTGAGTAGGATTAAAATTTGGGTTATAAATAGATTGATTTACTAAACTCAAAAATGACTTATTTGACATGATTATAGAGACAAATCATAAAAAAATAATTTACAATTAATATATTTATTAATATGTTAATGATATAATTTTTTATTATTTTTTTAAAAAATATTTTTTAGTGTAATTTATTTAGTAATCTATTTATGTT
>JAJIYU010009692.1:0-16899 GCA_030144865.1 Tinospora cordifolia | reverse complement strand
GGAAGGGGTGAGCACATAGCCCAGTGGATCTTTCTAAACATCTAAATCATTATTTCAATTCAAACAAACCAAGCATATCAAACACTTTTGTATATTAGGCGATTCAAACAATTTCTTGTTTATGGTTGACATTCAGACCGAAAGAATTTAATCTCTGTGTTCCACATCGTGGGGAGAGAGGATGACAAACCGAAACTCAAACCCCAATATCTATGAAGTGGGATCACTCTTGGAAACCCAGTTCAAAATCGTCAATGGTAAACCGGCAAGTCGGGTCGGGGGGTGGAACACACACGATGACACTATCTAGTCCATCATCGTGCCGGTACGTGGATTGAATCATTATTTAATCTTTTCTTAGTGATAAAACACACAATATCGGATTAAACCATCGATGCAACACATACAAAACATGAATCATTAAATATTTATTCATGGCACAATTCATGTATAACATGCATCAACATTCTTAATGTCTAGACATGCATAACATGTATATTCATGGCACATCTATTCAATCAATCATCTTCAAAACATCATCAGACATGCAAGACTTATTCAAATTAAAATAAAGAAGTAGAAGTTAGAAGTCACTTCCACCTTAAAAAGGTCTCTTCTGTACGCCTCTGAAATCCGGCAGAGTTTCGTTACTTCAAGGCTTCCAGACACTCAAGAACTCTCAAGAACACTCAAGAATAGTTCAAGAACACTTAAGAACTAAGGGGACTGCCAAGAAGAAGGCTAGAGAGAGTCAAGAGGGACTAGTATGCTCTTGATTTGGGATGAACACAATGTGAGCATTAGGGGTCCTTTATATAGAGTTCAAAATAGTATAGAATGGTAAGTTTTAGGTGTTTTCTTTGTACGAAACTTGCCAATGATTCAAATTTTCGTGCCCCTCAAGCATAGGAGATTAGCAAGTAATTTTTTGAAAATTTTTGGGGGTTTAGAAACTGATTTTTCAAATTTTTGGAGTATTTAATCAATTTTTTTTCAGATTTTTCAGATAATAATCTCGGATCTACATATTGGAACCGTTGGATTTTCCTCGTATCATGCATACGTACTCGGATTGGGCGGATCGCATCTGGGCTGTTCGATATTCCTCGAGCATCGTGTTGGATCCTTGATCGTTAGAGGAGCGTGAATCTCGGCCATCTGATTTCCTCGACTGCAGTGTTGGTTCGCGATCTCTGATTAACGAGTTTGCTTTGGACACTTGGATCGTCCTCGAGACACGCGTTTCACGATGAACGAAACTCGTTCTGACTGTCTGATCGTGCCTGATCGTTTCTGGCCGTCCGATTTCCTCGATCGGAGCATCCGTTCACGATCCTGTCAGAGCGCCTCAATTTGGGTCGTTTGATGGACCTTGAGTGACGTGATTGATCAAAGATATCTCAAATCTGGGTCGTTGGATCGGATGTGTTGATTTCAGATTGTCCGATCTGTGGTGATCCGGTGTTCCAGGGTGTTCGGTGCGCTCTTGATTTGGACCGTTGGATTGCAGATCGTGCAAATTGTTCAATCTTGGCCATTGATTTCAATGATTCGATGCTCCTGGTGCTGTTTTGGGCTTCAATTTCATTCGTTGGATTTTGCAGATTTGTTTTGGACCGTTGGATACAGTTTCTAATTACCAAATTTGATTTTTAAGGTTGCTATTTTAATTAGACACTTCTTAATTGATAAAAACTTGATTTTCTTGTATATTCCCTTCTATTTTGATGATTTGCTAATATTTTTCCCTTTCTAATTTATTTAATATTGTATTTATTAGATATTTTTCTATTTCTTTAATATTTTTAATTAAATAATCCATATTTACCATTTCCATGTATTTTTATTTATTTCATATTTCATTTTTAGATAATAATTTATGTAATTATAAAAAATTATTTATATAATATTTTATTTATTTTTAATAAATACATGTACCCTACATTTTTATTTAATTATATAAGTTTTTTCTATGTACATATTCTTATAATATGTAGTATTAACATTTATTATGCTAACACACACCTTATTCATATATACATTATTATTTCTTAAGCAACTCTTTAAATTTCATAATTAATTCTACTAAATTGTAATTTTCATTTAATTATCAAATTAAGTTCTTATTTGCCTGATTTATATTTTATCTCCAATATATTTTATTTTTCATGTGTCAACCCACAATTTGTACCAAAAATTTTCTTAAAATCTTTGGAATTAATTCATTTAACTTATTTTATTTATTTTAAATTATTTGACAAAATTCAGGGGTATTACAACCTACCCTCCTTAAAAGAATTTCGTCCTCGAAATTTTTATACATTTATTCGTGCGTCATTTCGTTAGGTATTTCTGGTAAATGGGTTGGTTTTGACTAATTTGATAAGCCTAAGGGCTTGAGTCTTTGTAACTATCTTCGTGACAGCATATGGTTTTTTTGAAGTTACATGGTTAAAGAATTTGGCTATCATTTGCTAAATTTAGCAAGACTGTGTTTCGTAAGTTGCGTCTCCTAATTAAGACGATGTCTAACCGTTTGGTTCATTGTATTCCTATATGTTCCCTAATAGGTCATTTCATACATAATAGACTCCCTGATTCTCAGCTGTTGATTTTTTGACCTTAGATCGATTCTTAAGTAATGGTGGCCTTTCCAAATGATCAAATGGGTCACTTTGGTAGGGAATACTTATCCTTCACTATTGGGTGATCTACTTACTCTATCTATTCTAAGGTGTACAGATCCTTTCGAATCTTTGGGTATGGTTAGTCTTAGAGGAATGGCTAGCTCATTAATTCTCATTCTTAGTTCATTCTGAACCTCAGGCTGTGACTGTAGAGTCCTCATCACTTGCTCGACCACCTATCGAGTGATTTCTGCTATTATCTCTGGTGATAGGACGGAAGATGCTGCCACTCTGCACCTTGGTTACTTTGATCAGGTGTATTAGTATTTTCTTGGATTCTTTCCATTGTCTACAAGCCAAAGCCATTTTAGTATCCCACAAGGTATCATAGAAGTTTCAAATAGGACATTCATTTAGGGTACTCAACCATCT
The DNA here is from genome assembly GCA_030144865.1 of Tinospora cordifolia. Taxonomy (NCBI): domain Eukaryota; kingdom Viridiplantae; phylum Streptophyta; class Magnoliopsida; order Ranunculales; family Menispermaceae; genus Tinospora; species Tinospora cordifolia. Next base: position 13,840 of record JAJIYU010009692.1, on the reverse strand, counting down.
TTTCTTATCTTCGGGATACTAAGTGTTTTTCCAGACTTGAGATATGGTCCTCTTTTCTACATCATATGTTGTATCCATTTCCTCAAGTTTTCGTTCTGTTCGTACTACCATGACTCTAGATTCATGTCTCTAGGTTCTCGATTTGTTTAGTGGCCTAAAAGTTTTTATTCTAGGTTTTTTTCATGCATGGGTACAGGATTTGGTCTCAAAGCAGATAAATATTACAACATGCATATTACACAATCACGCTAGCATAGCAAAGTTCAAAGCTTCCACCTAAGCTTTCAGGTTCAAGTGTCTCATACCACTTTACTCCTTCCACTTAGGCTTTCACTCAGAACAGAGTTGCACTCAAACAATTTTGCAAATGTCTCGATAACTAAGGTTCCCGAGCCCAATATACTCCACCATCCCATACCAGCGAACATAGAGAAACTCGTTCTACCAGAGTTACCGATCATTCACCACACATGGTCCATCATTCTCCAAGTCCAAGCTTCCTCCATACCCCCGAATTCTTATGCATCCCATACTACATAGAAACCGAAAGATACAAAAGCTTCCCAGTCGCGTGTCCTGATCAAACAATTTTCTGTTTTCATACAAGTTCTCGTCTCTAGCCTATGCCCTAGAGATTTATGCTTTTGATTCACTGTGCCACCCCTGGCTATACCACGTTTCGACCTAGGGTCTTTTTTTGGACCTAGGATTCAATCTGGTTAACTCACAACCTCTGTCTAGTCAAGATGTCATAGTGGGCATCTTTTCGACTTCTATTCACTTCCTTGTCCTAATTTTTCACCTTCTAATTTTTCTTTTATAGAAAATAAAAGTGTTCTTCAACTTCGACTACTCATATGAGCTGGTGGGACAACCTCTAGATCGGGCGGCGAGACCGAAGTCTGCTTAGCAACCGCGCTTTCTAGGGCGGGATAACCCACCTCTCTTTCAATGTTTAGTGTTACTCGAGACAAGGCTTACCCACTATCAATTCAACTTGTAGTCTTTGTATCCAAACAAATCAAAAACATATCTTTCCTTTTTGAAAACACTTTCGAAAACATTTTTCAATTTTCAAAAATAGAAGGTAGGGCACTAAAATCTCAATCTAATTCAACGTGAAACCCTAATTTGAGTTTCTAATTCTTGTCAAACAACTAATCATTGACTTTCTAATTCTTGCCCAGTATATTTATTAACTGAGCTCTGATACCACCTTTGTAATACCCCAATCCCCGTATCTTTAAGCATTGGACACGACCACCATTCTCTTGACGGTGGATTAAACCAAACGGCGAGTTGGGCCGATGTTACTTTACAAGTGACACACACTTGACTTTCTTTCTATTTCAATTATTTTATGCCTTGATTGTATTTAACATAACATAACTTAAATTCAAAGAATTAATAAGGCAATAATACAAGAAATAGTTGAAATTCATAAACTCAATTAATTAAATAAAATTGAGTACATTATTTGATCTTGAAGAAAAATATTACAGCGGAAGATTCAAAACTTGGGCAACATGCCCTTACATAGAAATTAAAAAAACTTTTTAAATAAACGAACCTAACTAATTTTCAAGGTCTTCATGTAAATCAAATACCTGAAAGATATAAGGAAGGGGTGAGCACATAGCTCAGTGGATCTTTTTAAACATCTAAATCATTATTTCAATTCAAACAAACCAAGCATATCAAACACTTTTGTACATTAGGCGATTCAAACAAATTTCTTGTTTATGGTTGACATTCAGACCGAAAGAGTTTAATCTCTGTGTTCCACATCATAGGGAGAGAGAATGACAAACCAAAACTCAATCCCCAATATCTATGAAGTGGGATCACTCTTGGAAACCCAGTTCAAAATCGTCAATGGTAAATTGGCAAGCCGAGTTGGGCGGTGGAACACACACGATGATACTATGCAGTTCATCATCGCGCCCGTATGTGGATTGAATCATTATTTAATCTTTTCTTAGTGATAAAACACACAATATCGGATTAAACCATCAATACAACATACACAAAACATGCATCATTAAATATTTATTCATGATACAATTTATGTATAACATGCATCAATATTCTTAATTTCTAAATATGCATAACATGTATATTCATGGTACATAAATAAAGCATGCATATTAAAACATATATTCAATCAATCATCTTCAAAACATTATCACACATGGAAGACTTATTCAAATTAAAAATAAAGAAGTAGAAGTTAGAAGTTACTTCCACCTTAAATGCGTCCCTTCTGCACACTTCTGAAATCTGGCAGAGTTCTGTTACTTCAAGACTTCCAAACTCTCAAGAACAGTTCAAGATTACCCTAGAATTGAGGGGATTGCCAAGAAGAAGGCTTAGAGAACAAGATGACAATTCAACTCTTGTTTATTGGGATTAGATGAATTGTGAGCATGGGGGGTGTTTATACAGAGTTCAAAAGGGTAGAGAATGGCAAGTTTGGGGTGTCACCTTGTGGAAAACTTGCCAATTCTTCAAAATTCGTGGCCCCCAAGCATAGGAGATTAGCAAGTAATTTTTAAGAAATTTTTTGGGAATTTAGAAACCAATTTTCGAATTTTTGGAGTATTTAATCAATTTTTTTTGAATTTTTTGGATAATAATCTCGGATCTGCAAATCAGAACCGTTGGATCTTCCTCGTATCACGAATACGTACTCAGATTGGGCGGATCGCATCAGGGCTGTTCGATATTCCTCGAGCATCGTGTTGGATCCTTGATCGTTAAAGGAGCGTGAATCTGGGCCGTCCGATTTCCTCAAGTGCGGTATTAGTTCGCGATCTCTGATTAACGAGTTTGCTTTGGACGCTTGGATCGTCCTCGAGACACGCGTTTTCGATGAACGAAACTCGTTCTGACCGTCCGATCGCCCTGATAGTTTCTGGCCATCCGATTTCCTCGATCGAAGCATCCGTTCGCAATCCTCTCAGAACGCCTCGATCTGGGTCGTTTGATGGACCTCGAGTGACGTGATTGATCAGAGATACCTTGAATCTAGGCCGTTGGATCGGACGTGTTGATTTCAAACCGTCCGATCTGTGGTGATCTGGTGTTCTAGGGTGTTCAGTGCGCCCTTGATCTAGGTTGTTGGATTGCAGATCGTGCAGATTGTTCAATCCTGGCCGTTGGTTTCAATGATTAGGTGATCCTGGGCGCTGTTTTGAGCTTCAATTTCATTCGTTAGATTTTATAGATTCCTTTTGGACCGTTAGATGCAGTTTCTAGTTACCAAATTGCTTTCTAATAATGTTATTATCCGAATTTTGTCAATTAGACACTTCCTAATTGATAAAAACTTGATTTTCTTGTATATTTCATTCTATTTTATAGTCTTACTAATATTTTTCCCTTTCTAATTATTTAATAATGCATTTATTAGATATTTTCCTATTTCTTTAATAACTTTAATTAAATAATCTACATTTTTTATTTCCATATATTTTTATTTATTTCATATTTTATTTTCAGATAATAATTTATGTAATTATAAATTAATATTTATATAATATTTTATTTATTTTTAATAAATACACTTACACTACATTTTTATTTAATTATAGAAATTTTTCTATGTACATATTCCTATAATATGTAATATTAACATTTATTATGCTAACACATACCTTATTCATACACATATTAACCTATATGTATATATATACTTTATTTCTATTTATTTCTTAAGCAACTCATTAAATTTCATAATTAATTCTACTAAATTGAAATTTTTATTTAATTATCAAATTAATGTCTTGTTTGCCTAATTTATATTATATCTCCAATATATTTTATTTTTCATGTGCCAACCCACAATTTGCACCCAAAAATTTCTTAAAATCTTTGAAATTAATTTACTTAACTTATTTTATTTATTTTAAATTATTTGATAAAATTCTGGGGTATTACAACCTACCCTCCTTAAAAGAATTTCGTCCTCGAAATTTTTTATGCATTTATCCGTGCATCATTTCGTTAGGTATTTCCGGAAAATGGATTAGTTTTGACTAATTTGATAAGTCTAAGGGTTTGAGTCTTTGTAACTATCTTGGTGACAACCTCTGGTGTTTTTGAAGCTACATGGTTAAGGAATTTGACTATCTTTTACTAAATTTAACAAGACTGTGTTTCATAAGTTGCATCTCCTTATCAAGACGATCTCTAACTGTTTGGTTCATTATATTCCTATATGTCGTTTCATACATAACAGACTCCCTGATTCTCAACTGTTGATTTTTTTTTGAGCTTAGATCGGTTCTTAAGTAATGGTGGCTTTTGGATTTTCCTCGTATCACGCATACGTACTCGGATTGGGCGGATTGCATCTGGGTTGTTCGATATTCCTCAAGCATCGTGTTGGATCCTTGATCGTTAGGGGAGCATGAATCTCGGCTGTTCGATTTCCTCGAGCGCGGTGTTGGTTCGCGATCTCTGATTAACGAGTATGCTTTGGACGCTTGGATCATCCTTGAGACACGCATTTTGCGATGAACGAAACTCGTTCTGACCATTCGATCGTGCCTGATCGTTTCTGACCGTCCGATTTCCTCGATTAGAGCATTCGTTCGCGATCCTCTCAGAGCGCCTCGATGTGGGCCGTTTGATGGACCTCGAGTGATGTGATTGATCAGAGATATCTCGAATCTGGGTCGTTGGATCAGATGTGTTGATTTCAGACTGTCCGATCTATGGTGATCCGGTGTTCCAGGGTGTTCGGTGCGCTCTTGATCTGGACCATTGGATTGCAGATCATGCAGATTGTTCGATCCTAGCCGTTGATTTCAATGATTCGGTGCTCCTGGGCGTTGTTTTGGGCTTCGATTTCATTCATTGGATTTTGCATATTTGTTTTGGACCGTTGGATGTAGTTTCTAATTACCAAATTTGATTTTTAAGGTTGCTATTATCCGAAAATTGTTAATTAGACACTTCTTAATTGATAAAAACTTGATTTTCTTGTATATTCTCTTCTATTTTAATGATTTGCTAATATTTTTCCCTTTCTAATTTATTTAATATTGTATTTATTAGATATTTTTCTATTTCTTTAATATTTTTAATTAAATAATATATATTTACCATTTCCATGTATTTTTATTTATTTCATGTTTCATTTTCAGATAATAATATATGTAATTATAAAATAATATTTATATAATATTTTATTTATTTTTAATAAATACATGTACCCTACATTTTTATTTAATTATATAAGTTTTTTCTATGTACATATTCCTATAATATATAGTATTAACATTTATTATGCTAACACACACCTTATTCATACACATATTAACTTATATGTGTATATATACTTTATTATTTCTTAAGCAACTCTTTAAATTTTATAATTAATTCTACTAAATTATAATTTTCATTTAATTATCAAATTAAGGTCTTATTTGCCTGATTTATATTTTATCTCCAATATATTTTATTTTTCATGTGCCAACCCACAATTTGTACCAAAAATTTTCTTAAAATCTTTGGAATTAATTCACTTAACTTATTTTATTTATTTTAAACTATTTGATAAAATTCTGGGGTATTACATTGAAGTACATAAAAAATTTCATATATTATATAAGAATGAAAGTCTTAACAACAAGAAAGAAAAATTAATATCTCATTCAATTATCCTTGAATGAATATGCGTTTCAGTTTTAAAAATATAAAATAAGTTATTCAATAGATATGATATTTGGATAACAACTATAGTAATTAAATGACATAGGATAAATGTCTCATAAGGTAATTTATACCTTTGTAATAAAAATTATTAATTGACTGAGTACACCTGACATAATTGTTGCAAAAGAATTCCTACTCTCTTTTGGGCATCTTTCATTCCTTCAATCTCTTGTTGAAGATGGGTGACTATCTCTTCTAGTTCTTTTTCTCTTCTTCTTTTTCAACTACATGTATCAACACTTGAGGAGGAGACTCCAAAGCCAAGCCCTCGAACACGCCCATGCCTTTCTGGTCCTAATACATGGCTAAGAGCATCATTTTTTACGTTATCCATCCCTATTGAGGTAGTAGAATTTTGACTAAAGTCTTTCATTTTTTCTTACAATTTAATATTAATACATTTATTAATTTATCATAATAAAGCATATAATTATAAATAGACAATTGAGGAAATGAATAACGAATGTTTCACTTATTACTTCATTTAAAGTTGTGTCATTCTTTCTTAGATGTCCTTTAGTCCACAGGTCCACCCTTGAAACACATGGCAACCCCGAATTTTCTTACATATACAAGATATGACAAATAGAAATTAAAGCATAATATTCCAAAAATATATAGTTAAGAAACATTTCAACTAGATTATATTTACCATTTCATGCTCCAATCGAGCACAACCTTTACGGTTCAAAGTGTGTAAAAGCTTATTTTTGCTTCTAATCTGTTTGATTTTGTTACTTGTGGCCTACAAGATTAATATATATAAGAACAATGTTTACCAAAAACATTAGTACAACTAAAATTCTTTTTTGGTTCAATATAACTCATACATATAAAGATAAGATATAGTCAACTCAAATTCAAAAGATAATTTCTCATTTACAAAAAATTCTCATGCTTCATCATCTAAAATATTTTTTGGACATAATTTATCATATAATTTAGCATTGGCCTTTGTTTTCTTTCCAAGTTGTCGGATTTGTTTGATGATTTTTTACTTGTACTGCCTCTAACATTTTCCCATCAGTTGAAATGCTACCTTTTTGTGTGAATCATCTAGTATAAATCGTTGTTGCATCAAATATAACAAGTCTAAATATATATGTGACTCAATAGTAGAACAAAAACCAAATTCTAATTATGTATATCTTAACCAATGACCATAACTCATTTTTTACAACTAAATCAACACGGTTCCATTTTTTAATCACTGTCAGCACATGTTCACAGGCAATGACACCTATATATGAAGAGTACTTATCAGAATTTGTGGCAATTGGTTGGCCTCTATCATTAAATTCCACGAGCATAGGTGTGATTTTTTCATTAATTAATCTCATTCGCGTATGGCCTTATTTATTCTTCCCATTGTCTTCATTTGTATGTTTTGATATAACACGTTCTTGTGTAGGTCCACATTTTTGCTTGCCCTTATCTTTTACATCTGTTAATAAAGTACTTTGTTCATGTGTTGAAGCCTCATTTGCTTTACTTTTACCAACAGAAATCCTTCGATATCTTCAACAAATCATAGTAACAATCATTGCATTGCGCTCTTTAGTGGCTCTTTTTTCTGCATTCTTTGAAGACTGTATAATAACATATAAAGCTTGTAAGTATATAGGATCTTATCAATTTCTTAAAGAACACAAGAATTAAAGAAAAAAAATCACAAGGCTAACCTTTACCTCTCCATTGGTCATCTTTCACAAACTTTAATGATTTTTGTGTACTTGATGAATCTGTATTTGAAGGTTAATTGTTAATACAACACAACAATATATAGTAAATACTCAATAGTCATCTTAATTGTATTTTTGTATCAATGAACAATTTGGGAAAAAAAAACTTCTTATGCTCTATAATGTTATCACATATACTTGAACAAAATTCATTAAACACATACACATCATTTGTAAGAGAATGTACATTTAATGCATTTGCTTTTCAGATCCAAATTTGATATGCTACAAATTAAGACTATAAAATATTGTTGAAAGACATAATGATAATCTTAATTGTATTATAACAATAATGAGCAATTTGACAAAAAAAAACCCCATTTTGATCTACAATCAGATTAACAAAACTCGTATATAAAGTATATATATATACTCATTACCAATTTCTAGAAAACAAATCTCTCCAAAATAATTTAAAAACAGAACATACATTTTAATGCATTTGCATTGCACATCTAAGAATCACATAATGTCCCCTCAACTTCAACTCGTACACAAGACTCTTCGTTTCTAACAATATTTTGAGAACTCAAATTTGACGTAATACATAATAATGCATCATCCTTTACTGGGAAAAAATCATTGTAATCATTAATTGGTGCTTGCAATACTACATACCAACTTGATGATTCACTTTCTCGAGAATAAAATATTTGTTTAGCTTGTGATGCCAAAATAAATGGACCTTTTTTAAATTGACTTTGCCCTACGTGGAAGTTAACCAATATAAATTCATCTTCAACCTTGACACCTTTTGTAATATTTGCCCAATCACATCGAAAAATAAGAACACAAAATTTTCAATAATCTAAAAGTATAATTTCTCTAAAACCTCCATTATATGAAACATTTCCATCAACTTGTAATTGGTCACTTCCACTGCCCTGCAAAGAGTGTTTGCGTCAACTAAAACTCCACTATTTTGGAAAAAAGTTTCAACATCTTTTGTGTGAAATCGAAACTCATTTATTATGTATCCGGTATGAGGTATGACTTGCTCTCTTAGGCCTTCGGCAAGCCACCTCAATGTATCTGAGTCATCATTGTGCCTAGAAATGTTTTTGATCTGCAAAGAGAAAATGTATAATACATTCATATAAGATCATATAATCAAGCAAAAACCAAAGTAAAGGTGTGAAGCAACTTCTTGCCTAGCCATCCACTAAATGTTTCTATATGTTTCTTATTCAACAAATTTATATTCTTTGAGAATCTTGTATCTAAAGCTTTAATTTCATCAAAATGCATTCTATAAAAAAAAAACAATAAGAAATAGGTCAATCCCCAATTTGAAATCTTAAATTATTTGAATACTTACATGGTAGCTTAAATACTAACTCTATGTATGGTTCGATCTCTGCAAGATTGAACAAACCGTATCAATGAACAACTTTTAACATATTGTCAACAATGGTGAACAACTTCCCTTGAAATATTGGACGCCCTTCTAAGTTGGTTTCATCACCCAAATCATTATTACATACACCATGCTTGCCAACCTTAGATGTTAGGCTAAAGTATTTGCTACAAAATATTGTACATTCTTCAGCCAAATATCATTCAATAATGCAACCCTCTAGTCGTGCTTTATTTTTTAGATATCCTTTAGGTACTTTCATAAACTTAAAACAAGCATAAACAAGGATTGCATGAAAAGAAATTTGTTGTGTCATTAATGGATAAGGATGAAAAATAAGAAATATAAGAAAAAGTCCAAAAAACAACCTTTCTATTGGATACATCTAACGAAATTGCACTAGCCCACCAATAGAAACCTCTCGTGCAAGGTGAATTGTTAAGTGAATTGTTAATAGAAACCTCTCGTGCAAGGTGAATTGTTAAGTGAACAATGACATCAAAGAAAGATGGAGGGAAGAATCTTTTTAACATGCATAAGGTTTCAGCAATATCATCTTCCAAGTCTAATAATTTATTTCGATTTACAACCCTAGAGCATAGTTGATTGAAAACTTGCATAATCGAATAATGGCATTCCTTGGACATATTGGCAAAATTTCCCTTAATGCTACTAGCAATAGTTGTTACATTAACATATGACAATCATGAAACCTAAGTCTCATAATCTTGCATTCTAGCATTTGAACATAGTTGCTAATATTAGAACCATACCCATCAAGTACCTTCAAACATGCAATTCTTTCACAAAATATTCTTTTTCCACCTTAGAAAGATAATAAGATGCTGCAAGTAGATAGAATAACCCTCCTCAATTCTCTGCATGTAATTCTTTTTTAATTCCCATTCTCTCCATGTCAAGACAAGCATTAAAGACATCTTTAGATTTTCCCTTGACATTTAACAATGTAGAAAGAATGCTATCACATATGTTATTTCAATGTGCATCATATCCAAATTATGACGTAAGAGGAGTGTCTGTATCAAAAAATAATAATAATTTCAAATGAGAAATGTTAAATAATTATTTTAATAACTTAAAAGACATTTACTCAAAGCGTCGCATACCTTCCAATAAGGCAAGTAAAAAATATCGAATTTTTCTTCCATAATTGAGAAGAACTTGAGCTTGTTCTTTTTCTTTTATCGTTGACTTTTTCCCAATCATTGACAATATTTTCCACTTCTAACTATGTTAATTCACCATTCATGTACTTAGGTTTCCCTCTTTTCTCAACTTCTCCATTGAACCATGCTCGTTTTGTGTGATATTGATGAGTATGGTCAAGGAACCGCCTATGACCCACATATGTAAACTTCCTACTATGTCATAACCATTCAGAACATGTGTCCAATTGACAAGCAAATTTGCTCTTTGTAGGCCATCCAAACACATTTCCATACGCTGGAAAATCATTAATGGTCCATAATAAAACTGCCTTTAAGTTGAATTTCAACTTATTAAAATCATCACACTTGGACTTCAGTTGTCCACAACTCATTCAAATCATCAATAAGAGGCATCATATATACATCTATACCATTGCTCGGATGTTTTGGTCCAGGAATAAGCAAAGTTAACAATAAATATTCCTTAGTCATGCATAACCTAGGAGGCAAGTTATATATGGTCAAAATCACTGGCCAACAACTATATCTAGTACTAAGGTCTTGGAAGGGTATCTTTTATTCACCAATCCCATGCAAGTAAATCAATCCCATGCAAGTGAATCAATTGAAACCATGCAAGGTCTAGTATAGGCAATTGAAACCATCTTTTGCATCTGATGTTTCGTGGGTCAGATGCAAAAGATGGGTATCTTTTATTCACCAATCCCATGCAAGTGAATCAATTGGTTGTCTTAATTTACCATCAATATATTTTCCACCCTCATGCCATGTTAGACTCTTTGATATTTATTCTATCCCAAACATTCGACAAAGTCTTGGTATTATTGGGAAATACCTTAACACTTTTGCAGGAACACCATCTTTAATTTTGTTAGTTCGTTGGTTTACCTTCTACCGAGACGAGCCACACTTAGGACATTCGTTTGCATCTTGATTCTCTTTCCTAAAAAGACAACAATCATTTATGCAGGCATGAATCTTCCCATAACCCAAGTCAAATCTTGTCAACAATTTCTTAGTTGCATAAAGGTCATGTGGAAGTCTGTTATCAAGTGGCAAAATATCACGAACAATTGTAAAAAGTTAATTAAAGCTAATATCTGTAAGTCCATGAGTAACCTTTAGTCGAAATAAAGGTAATGTAGTTGAAATTTGTGAATGTTTCACACAACCTGCATATAGAGGACATTCTGCTTCTTCAATTGAAGTTGTTAAATCTTCTGCACTTTTATCTACTACGTTTTTAATATCTTCGTCATTTTGGCATTGGATATGATCTCTAAATATCTTAAATGCATCTCTCATATGCTTGTCTTCTTGTTGATTTGATGGCTCACACTTTTCTCCATGGAGGACCCATGCAGTATATGTTAGATCCATGCCCTTTATAACCAAGTGCTCATACATAACTTCATAGTGATGGCGATCTAAGTTTTAACATCTTGCACATGGACATACTATAGTCTCTGCATTTCCAACTTTTGCACATGCTCCATTGACAAAATTGAGCACTCCATTTCTATATTCTTGTGAAAATCTACTGACAATTAAACTCAAATGATAACATATCACCATGGTTTTGTAAATTTTAAAAAAATAAAAAAGCAACAATTGTTAAATAGGTAAGTTTTCGTAATAGACCTTGATAAGTAAACCCAATCCTTATCCATTCCAACTAGAGAAATCAGTTAAAACCAATTAAAAGATGGGTAGCAACAGCAACAGAAGAAGAAGAAGAAGAAGCAACAACAGAAGAAGATGACTAGTAGAAGGATATGCCTTCAACGCAAGATGGGAACAAACTGCCAAAAACCCTAAACACAAAAACAACCCTAAACACAATTTTGAAGAAGAATAAAAAAAACAATCAAACAACCATGAAAAAGAAAAGCAAAAATAATTTGTTAGAAAGCATACATCCATATATCATATACAACAATCACATTGTAGCGAGACAACACTCGTTCTATCAAAATCTTTTTCTTCAAAATTAAATTCATAACCATTAGTTTTCAAGTTAATGTCTATGAATGTTCTATACAAAACAAAAGATCAAAATAATTTCTCAAGACATCCTCCGGATTTAGCTATACAAATCATAGATAATGCAGTAGAAACACTTTAAAACTTGTAATCGAACAAAAATGTTAAAAATGAAATATTGCTTACAAATCTAGTTAACTGAATTTAAAATCAATTAAATACATGAAAATCGTTTTAGTAGAATTAACAAAATACCACTTCAAATACCACCTAACCCGGACTACCTCCCCATGAGGTGTCCAATCAAAGTGTGAGTCTCCTGACGTAGGTTACAGTACTCAAAGTCCAGGTGTACCTGAAAATAAAGTGGGAGTGAGCTCGAAAGCCCAGTGGATCGATCCTACACATCACATGCATTATACAGATCCAATGCAAAACATTACAAACACTTTCAAACATTAGGCATTTCAAACATTCATTTGTTTTATTTGTAGTCTAAGATCAGAAGAGGGTTGAGATGCCTCTCGGTATTCCCCATGATTTCGTCTAATCATAGAGGGTCTCGAGTACCATCTAAAATCAACTAAGTCATCAGTATCACAGCCTAAGAGAGTGTACTTACTGTAGCTCGTACTATCTCCTAAAGACTTCGAGCTGTCGCAAGTAGCTCTAGTCAGGAATACCTACAATCCCCCATATAGCTCGTCAATCTCAAGTAGTGACATATAGGAGATGTCACCTCGATCCGCTTCAGGTTTGACAATCGCACCAGTACGTGGATTCTTAATAAACCATCGTCTTAATTTAGTTTTACAAACAATTTCAATCATGCCAAACATCACACATATCATGGAAAATAAATCAAATAATGCAGGCTATTCACATGAGTAAATAATGAAATCTAAATGCATGTTTTCCTATTAATGCATGCCATAGATAAACCAGGCGCAATTTAAATAAATCATCACCCATCATCCAAGCACACCAAACAAGTTCAATCAATTTCATAACAAAATTCTAGTAATCCTAGAACTATTCAAACAAATGCTTTGAATTTTAAATCCATATAATACATATGAGCAAGGGAGGCACACCCACTTGATTTTGCCGTTCTTCAAGGCGACCTTGCTTTCCTTCGAAATCCTCGATACTCAAATCTTCAATCTGTAATTCAACAGTTAATGAGATTCACTAATTTCCTAATTCACATTTAATCTTATTCAAGTTATTCTTAGACTTAAATAATCTCTAAAATAATTATATAATCTCAAAATTATTTTCAACAAATTTTGGATTGTTGCTCAATTATAGAATTTTATACATTTCAATTAAATTAACTTCTAAGTCTCGAATTTCCTCAATTTGAAATTTAAAGCTTCAATAATTTATTTACAAGTCTTTTCGTAAAATTAGATTTCTGATAACTTAATCTTTGCAATTTAAATAAGTTACTAATTGAAATACTTGAAATTTTAGTGACGTAATAATTGTAATACCAGAAATTTTAGTGACGTAATAATCGAAATTTGAGTTTAAAACACATATACGTATATATTTAAATATAAACACATATATCTATATTTGTCATTGGTATGCAATTAATTAGTTAGTATGGAAGTATAAAGGAATATACATTGATTAATATTAGACATATACAAATTGTTGGGTAAATATATGCTTCTCTATTTGAGTAAGAAAATAGTATTTTTAGTGTGATATTAATATAGAAAAGTATGTGTATAAAGTATTAATTAGATGCACTCATGAAAATAATATTTCGTTTAGTATGATGGTAATGTACATAGAGAAATAATGTGTAAAGGAAAAACATTCATGAATGAAACATC
>JAJIYU010009691.1:0-16757 GCA_030144865.1 Tinospora cordifolia | reverse complement strand
ATATAAATTTGAGAAAAATTGATATAAATCGTTGTATTTCCATTAAAAATTCTAGAAAAATGTATATATCATATTTGAAAATTTGCACACCAAAACATGGGTCGTCACATGGGTAGTTCCAAAATGTGTGTCCTATTTTCAGTGGAAAGATTGTGAACGTAGCCTTCTTTCCGAGTTAAAGCTAAGAAAAGCTACGAATTCACAACTCTGGCATGATTTAATATTGGAGCTATGATACTCTAACCCAGGTATCATGGCTTCCTACCCACTTATACCCATTCGTGTTTATCGTGCTAATGTGACTCTAGATTCATGTTTCTAAGTTCTCTTTTTGTCTCAGTTGTTTAGGGGTTTATGCTTCTAAGTCGATAGCATTTCGTTTGTTTCTGGGTATATACTCAATAGCTATACTACATATATCACAAAAAATCACCCAACAAACAAGTAAACAATGCATGCTAGCATAATGCAATCCCAAGCTTCCATTTGTGCTTCTAGGTCCATGTACCCCATCCCACACTCGCCCTTCCACACAGACTTCCACCCAGAATTACATTACACCCAAACAATGGCGCAAGTGTGTCGACATCCATGACTGTAGATGTCCCACCATGTTTAACCGGATCCTTTAGTTAAAAATAGCGTGATAGTACACCCACAAACGTGTTCTACGGCTGATGCAAGACCCACTATACTATACCGCCCCATCCCAATACAATACAATGCATACAAGTTCAATCAAAGAAATCGATCACTCACCAGACATGGTCTATCATTCTCTAAATCCAGGATTCCTTCGTACTCCAAAATCCCTATGCACCCCATCCTATATAAAGACCAGAGATACAGGATCCTCCCAAACTTGAGTCCTGACCAAACAAGTGTGCGTTCAAACACATTTTCTATCTCTTGCCTTTGCCCTAAAATCTTTTAATTTATTTATGATCCACCGTGCCTTTCGAGACAACACCCGGTCTCTACCTAGACCTATGGTCATGGATTCAACTCAACTGCATTTCTATGTGATGCCATAGTCCCAAATCGGACTTTTTTCTAAGCAGGGATCAACCTTGAAGGACATCTTCCCAAAGTTGGAATCAGACAATCGAGGATAGCGCACCTTCTAAGAAGGGCCATCAACCTTCAGTGATTCCTTCCCTGAGAAGAGATCAACTATCGAGGACACCTCTCAATATTCAAATCACACCTGTAACCAGTGATTTAGGTACTCTAGAATAACCTCCATCTTGTCTAAACCTCTAGCCAACTAATATTAAGCTTTATCCAGTTTTATACAATTATTCCTCGTGATATTATCAGTCCCAAGTCTTAAACCTTTCGTAAGTAGCAATCAACCATCTAGGACCTTTCATCAGAACAAAGCTCAACTGTCAGGGACATTCTCCTATAGAAGAACATCAGACCTTAAGGGACCTTTATCCCAAGAAGAGGTCAACTATTAGGGACAACTACCAGTACTCGCATCACCCAACTCGAGCAAGATGGCATCACTTACTCTCTTCTAGACTTCTACCCATTGTACTACTTTTCAAAATTATATTTTAAAAAATTCCTTTTTCAGTGAAAATCAAATCCGATGAAATCCATTTTTAGTTAAAATAAAAAAATTCAATGAAATTTCCATTTCAATGAAAATCAAATCTAGTGATAATCAAGTGTAGCCCAGTGTATCATAGTATTTGTCTCTGATACCATATTTGTAACACCCCAACTCCAAGTCACACCTTCTGTCACATGCTATGGCTCTAGCACGGAGATGCGCTCCCTTCGTGGAGATGACTCACGTGTGGGTCGTCGCCCGTTGAGAATCAGAATGCTACTTAACATTTTCTTTCACACTATCTCTTTCTTCAATTTCAAGTTCCTATCAGATAGTTCTAAATAAATATCGAGAAACACAATTTGCACAAAACAAAATATCAAAATAATTTCACACTACGTTCATCTGAATTCTACAATTATACAAAACAAACTAAGAATCGAAAGTCATAATTCATAAATTTCAAATTACGCAGCAAAATTTCTTTAACAAAACTTCTATTAAAAGGGTAATTGTTAACATATAATACCGTTTAATGACCTGATCGATTGAAATTCAAAACCAAAATAAATACATATAAATCGATCCAATAAAAATAAATCATCTTATCCCGGATGACCTCCCCCATGAGGTTACCAATCAAAAGTGAGAGTTTTCTGACGTAGGTTACAATACTCTACGTCCATGGGTACCTGAAAAATAAAAATGCGAGTGAACTTGAAAGCCCCATGGGTCATTCCTACGCATCACACGCATTATACAGATTAAAAGTCAAAATATTACAAACACTTTCACACATTAGGCATTTCAAACATTCATTTGGTTTTGGTTGTAATCTAAAACCGGAAGAGTATTGAGATGACTCTCGGTATTCCCTATGATCTGAATCAAAAACAAATCTCAGGTAACGCCTAAGGCAGTTACCTTTTAGAATCACAATTCAAGGGAGTGTACTTACTACCACATAGTATCATCTCTCAAGGACTTCTAGCTATCCAAGACAACTTAGGGTTGAGAAGACCTACGATCTGCCTTGTACCTCATTGATCTCAAGCAGTGGCATATAGGAGATACCACCTCGATCCGATTCAGGCTCATCGATCGCACTGGTACGTGGATTCTTAATAATCCTTCGTCTTATTTTTAGTTTTACAAACAAGCTCAATCATACCCAAGCATTTTCATAATCCAATAGAAAATAAATTAAATCATGCATGCTATTGAAAATGACAGTTTACATGAGTAAATGATGAAATCTAAGTGCATATTTTCCTATTCATGCATGCAATAATTAATTAATTATTCATTACACATCATTCAGGCACACCAAACAATTCCAATTAATTTCATAATGAAATTCTAATAACCTAGAACTATTCAAACAAATGTTTTAAATTTTAAATCTACATAATATATATGAGCAAGGAAATCACATCCACCTGATTCTGCAGACCTTCAGGGCCACTTTGCTTTCCTTCGAGCTATTCAATACTCTAAAATTATAAAATCTGCAATTCAACCATCAATAAAACTTTCTAAGTTCCTAACTCATATTTAATTTCATCCAAAATGTTCTTAAGCTTAAATAATTTTTACATTAATTATGAAGTCTATATATTAATTTCAACTAATTTAGAGTTATTCCAAAATTCTAGAATTTTATCTATTCAAGATAAGACAATTTTTAAGTCTTTCGAAATTAAAAACCTAAATAATTAATTTCCAAGCTTCTACGATTTATTTACTTCTAAATAAATTTATTTAGTTCCATACAAATAATTTAAAAACACTAAGACTTGAATTTTAGTTCTAAAAATAACTCACTTATGTTCAATAAATTTTATTTCACTTAAAATGATATTTTTATATCTAAAATTTGAACTAAGTCCCAAATTACTAATTTATCACATAAAAATTCCCTACACCACTCTTTTAAAATAAATTAATTTTTTTCATGGAAAATTATTCATTCAAGACAATAAATTTAAATCATAGATTTCTTAAATTCTAAGTTCCAAAATAAAATAATTTCATCTTAAGGCTTTTTCTTAAATGAAATAAATTGATCTCTAATTGAATAAGAAAATTTTAATATTTACTATTTGCATCTGACTTCCAATCAAATTTAATCTCTTGTCTTCGAAATTCCAAACCATCTAAACTTTGATAAACTTCAATATTCATATTCCAATATCTATTTAAAAATTCACAAGCATCAAAAATAATATTTTTACCAAAATATTGAATAAGGTTTTAAATTTTTATTTTTTCTACTAAAAGTTCAAATTTCTAAATTCCATTCTGTGCATTTAAAATCAAAGAAAATATATTTTGAACTATCTAGAATTTAAAATCAAAAATAAAAAAATATTATACCTTTCAGATAGGATTCCAAAACTAGGCATCATTCATCATTGTCTTTGCGTGAACGACGTCCACTAGCGAACCCCTTGTTGTTGTTCGTTCCTCACGCAGATCGCACCAACTGCCATTTTCTTCTTCGCATAAACACAACAGCAATGCACCAGTAGTGTATCACAGCCAACAATCCACACACGCCCAAATTTTTGCACCAGCTATAACAACATACTTCGTTCCTCCTCTAGTTCATGAATCACACACATCCACAAGCCAAAAACCCAAATTTGAAAATCAAAATCACTTTCAGACAAGTCACGATTGCCTCTTCTTCTTCTTCTATTCGTGGTTCACAGCCAGCCACAAGGATAACCAGAAAGTTCTAATTTCATTCTTCATCTTCGTTCCAAACACAAACTAGCTAGATTTTCTTCTTCGTTCTTCACAGACAGCAAAACCCCCATTCTCTTGTTCGTTCATCATGGCCAACTGCAACCTAGAAATTTCAAGTCTGAAATTTCTTCTTCTTGATCCACGACCAGCAATGACAGGTTTTCCTTCATGTTTGTTCATCACGGCCAGCCACATTTCCTTTTCATTTTCGAGTATTCAATTTTGATTTCTTTTTCCTAAATCACAGATCGCATCAGCTTCACCCCATCTTTGTTTGATCATCACGCCAAAATCGCAAAACTTCAAAGCCCTAGAAGCAAAATCATGTTCTTCATCTTCTTCATTGGACGATGCCCTAGAAATCACCAATTTCCCTTTTCTTTGAATCACGACTAGCAACCCCTAAATTTCAGATCTGAAATTTTTTTTCAAATCTAAAATCACGCCCAAACCGTGAATACAAATACCCAAATTGATTCAATCATCAACTCAAATCCAAAAATCAAAGCCCCCAAATCGATTTGTTGTTTGCCCAAAACTAGAGAACCATTCCTTTTGTCTTTCTTGCTCGTCATACCCAAAATCACAAATCAAGACCAACCTAGAAATTTCTGGATTTTCTTCTTGTTGTCTGTCCAACCATGAACACCCAAATCACCACAAAAATCCAGATTTCTCTCCTTCGTGATTCTTATTCTTTTATTCTTC
The DNA here is from genome assembly GCA_030144865.1 of Tinospora cordifolia. Taxonomy (NCBI): domain Eukaryota; kingdom Viridiplantae; phylum Streptophyta; class Magnoliopsida; order Ranunculales; family Menispermaceae; genus Tinospora; species Tinospora cordifolia. Next base: position 11,737 of record JAJIYU010009691.1, on the reverse strand, counting down.
TTCATTCGATCATCTTCCAGATTTTTCTTCTTTGTTCATCATTCGAAATTTCCAGATTTTCAAATTTTTTCTCTTTTTTTTTCCATTGTTTTTGCTCAAAAATCTTTCATATTTTTTTCTTCCATTCTTTTGGCCAATAATCATAAATATATTTTTATCGTTATAAAATATGGTTTTATCCTTTTATTTTTCTTGATTAATTTATTTCATAGTTCTCTTGTCGATGCATTCGCAATCATCTTAATATTTTTGATTATTTTTTCAAACTATAGTCTATGCATAGATCTAAATAAAATAAGGTTTTAACTTTATTATTATTATTATTATTATTATTATTATTATTATTATTATTATTATTATTATTATTATTATTATTATTTTCGTAAAAACTATTATTTATTTTTCTTTTTATTATTTTATTTTAAATTCTCATTTTTCTACGAAATAATATTTTATTTTATATTCACTCGTGACATGTACGCATTCGTAAAATTGCGAGGTGTTACATAGTGTGTCCAAGAAAGTTATTGGATTGATATGTGTAAAGAGATGTAGTATTATTCTATCTCTGAGTGATCTTGATGTTGTAATATATTTTATGATATGATGTATAAAGAGAACCTAGTAAATGTGTCTTTACGGATGACCTTTGAGAAGTGGGGTGTGACATAAACGAGATGTGGAATGTATTTTGACCAATTTTTCAAAATAACACATTTCATTTCATGCTATAAAAAAATGATGGCACTTATATTGCTAACTTGTTCTTTAGAGAAGTTGTGCATCTTCATGGTGTCCCAAAAGTATTGTCTTAAATAGGAATGTAAAATTCTTAGTTACTGTTGAAAAATTTTGTAGGAAAAGTTGGAACTAAGTTGCTATTTTCAATTGCTTATAATCCTTAGATTGACAGACAAATAGAAGTTGTTAATTGAACCTTGACTCAACTACTTAGACCAGTTATTCAAACGAACTTGAAAAACTGAGAAAAATGTTTACCTTTCATTGAGTTTGCCTATAATAGAAGTTTGCATTCTAGCTTCTACAACAGATTCTCCATTTGAATTATTTTATGGTTTGAATCCTTTAACTCCTTTGGATTTAATACCTTTACCTATTTATGCTAGCGCAAGTTTGGACAGAGAGGAAAAAGTTGAACTAGTTAAAAGCTTCACGAGCATGTTAAGCAACAAATTGGTAAGTAGAATGAGTAATATACATCCAAGGAAAACAAAGGGAGATGATGGATTATTTTTTAACTATGTGACTGGGTGTGGGTGCATATGCAAAAGGAGCAATTTTAAGCTCAAAAGAAGTCTAAGTTTCATCCTTGGGAAGATGGTCAATTTCAAGTTCTTGAGAGTTTCAATGCCAATCCATTAGTATCACATTCAATGTTGCTGATCTTTGTCCTTTTGATGTTGCTGATGATTTGAGGATGGATCCTTTCAAGGAGAGGTGGAATGATGCAGATCATAAAGTAGACCAAGATGATGTAAGGAAATTAATTGATGATAATGCAATTCATCATATGAAGGAGATGATGTTTTGCATATTTTGACTGGATCAATTACAAGTACCCATGCTAAAAGACTTTAATAAACATTACTTGGGTTGGTTCAAGACATTTAGGCCAAACAAGGTGTTAGTGGTTTTACAAACTTTAATATGGACTTAAATAAATAAAAATGAGCTATGAGTATTATCCAAGTACGAGATGGTCACAACTATAAGAAATAAAGAGCTTTAACTTAAATGCATGTGTAGACTGAATTATTAAAGTTATAATTTTATTGATTTGAGGTGATAAAGTTGGTTTACTGGTTAAAACTATAAGTTGCACAAAAATAGTTAATTTTCTAAGTTTTATTAAGCTTTTATGTCAAAGTTTTTAGTTTTCAAGGTGTAATGTCCATAATCCATGCAATAAATGTGTTTTATTTTGGAGTCAATGCACTGTCCATAAGAGAGACTAGAGGAGTTGTGATAAGTCTTCAATTCTCATAAGATTAAATGCATGAGTTAATAACTATTTATTTTTTGTGACTTTTTATTTTCCTAGGAGTTATATCCAATATTTTCCTAAATTGGCTTACTCTTCTTTGAGGAAGCGCATCAAATAAAAAAGTGAGTATTTCATCTAAATGTTTTAGATTTGAGAGAGATTTTTTCTTATATTCTTCATTGAAATTTTTTAAATTTATCAAGAATTGATGCTCAAAAGTTCAAGTGAATCACCAAATCTGATATTAGCTTTCTTGGGGTGTGCAAACTTCCATTAATAGGGGGTTCTCAAAATCTAATTGTTGGTAGTTCCACATCAAGCATGCCAAATGATAATTCCTACATTTTGGGGTTTTGCCCCTCTTGGTAATGTTACAATGCACTGCATATATATATATATATATATAATTATTTTTTATTCTCCTCGACATCCTGAATATTTCAATGTGGTGCTTGTTGTCTAGTTCCATTATTTTGAACCTAAAATAATATTTTAAAGTTCTTTTGATATTCACATCACACTAATTGAGTGGATCAATACTTGATCATGATTTACTGTTATTGACCAAGGTTTATTGGGGTCAAATTATTGTCAATTTGGGTTACTCTGTGCTTAAATTTTTGGGCTATTAATAACATTCATTGCAACTAAATCTGAAAATTGATCTATATTATACTAAATATTGTGATGACCAACATTTTTGAGATACAAAATTTGTGGGTTCGAGATATGTATTCACATGTACATTCTGAATTTTTAATAAAAATACATGAATTTTCTCTAATTTTTAACCATTTAATTGAAGAAAATTAGATTAATTGAGAAATATAGCTTTTAGAAAGAGAATATACAAATTATTGAAGACATGCGATTTTAAAAAAAAACATGATTTTGGGGTAATTATTAAATTCTTAGGAAGAAAAATAAGTTTTTAGGAATTTATATTGATTTTTGAGGTAAAATATTGATTTTTGAGTGAAATATGTGATATTTGGGAAAAATTGTATAAATATTAGAATTAGTGGTATAATTGAAAATTTTGAAGAAATTGAGGGGCAAATAAATAGATTACATAATAAGTATAATAATAATAATAATAATAATAATAATAATAATAATAATAAAGGAGAGGAATATATATATATATACACACACAAAAAAAAGGGAATGGAAATGAAAAAAGGAGAAAAAAAGGGACCCGTGCGAGTCAAAATTGCCACATAGTCTCACAAGCCCGTGCAGGTCGAGCCCAACCCGAGCACTTGAGCGCCTAGGCTTGGCGCGTGGGGCAATCTGAGCACTTGGGCCGCCCACGTACCATCTTCCTTTCTCCCCTACGTTTTTGCCCCTTTTCCTTCAATTTTTTTGTAATTTTTGTGCAAGAAACCAACAAGATCCATTGTTGTGTGCCCTTGTTTTAGTCATCCAGCAGTTCTGCCAGCCAAAGCTTAGACTTTGGCCACCTGAGCTCCTTTCATGGAAACTCATGAGCCACGTGGATGCTCACGTAGCAAGCCATTTGGGCATGCAAAGGTGTTCCAACATACAACAAAAACATAGTTTTGAGCAAATTTTTCAGCTTCAGTGAGCATCTTCACCCTCTTTGTTCTCTTTCATCCCTAACCCAAAAATCTTGAGAAAGTAGCCAATAGAGAGCTCTCATACCCCTCTCAAAGAACCCCTATTCCCTTGGTCAAATCGCACAACCATAAGAGAGAAAAACAACTATGAAGGTGTGGTACTCAACATAGTTAAGATCTGAAAACTACAAAAATAGTGTTGATCTACACTTTGAAGGGATGGTTCCTAGCCCATTTGAGGTTGATTTTTGAGGTAAAACTAGTCATTTTAATCCTTGTGATGTATAATTCAATCTCCATTTGTTAGAAAACAAAAACTAAGATCTTAAACATGGTTTACATGGTGCCAAAGTTGGTTGCTAGCTAACTGTGATAGCAAAAGTGTTGTTGGAACCAACTTTGGGGCAATCAGTAAAGGTTGCAAGGGACGTCCATTTGGGTTAAAAATTGGGTGATTAAATCTCACATTTCAGGCTACAAGGAGTTATAAACCTCGAACCTGTAACACCTCAATTTTCAACTGGACCTCCGTTCACGTTTCATCTCACGTGTGGATCGTCACCCGTTGAAAATCAAGGTGCTACTTAAAAAGTTCATTCTGTCAAAATCTTTTGCTTCAAAATTCAGTCTCTAACCATCAATTCTTTAGTCAATGTCTGGATAAATTTTTTATACAAAACAAACGAATCAAAATATGTTCTCAATACATTCACCGGATTTCTCAAAGATAATTCATAAACAACGTAGCGGAATAACTTTAATGACTATTATAAAAATCAAAATCGTAAAACAAGAAAAGTCATTTAAAGATAAAATAAACCAAAGTTCAAATCAATGTAATTACATTAAAATAGTCCAGTAAAAACACATAAAACATGACCTCCAAGTCTCCTATCCTGGACGATCTCCCCAATGAGGCATCCACTTAAACTGTGAGTTTTCTGATGTGAGTTAACATACTTTATGTCTATATGTACCTGAAAAATAAAGTGGGAGTGAGCTCGAAAGCCCCATGGATCGATCCTATACATCACATGCATTATACAGACCCAATCCAAAACATTACAAGCACTTTCAAACATTAGGCGTTTCAAACATCATTTGTTTTAGTTGTAATCTAAGACCGGAAGAGGGTTGAGATGCCTCTCGGTATTCCCTGTCATCCAATTAAATCTCAGAGGGTTTCAATAACCATCTAAAATCAATCGACACTCACATCACAGCCTAAGATAGAATACTTATTTCGACTCCTACCGTCTCCCAAAGGCTTCAAGCTGTCACAGTCAGCTCCGGGTAGAAATATCTACGATTTGCCTTGTAGCTCGACAATCTCAAGCAGTGACATATAGGAGATGTCACCTTGATCCGCTTTAGGCTCGTCGATCATATCGGTACGTGGATTCTTAACAAACGATCGTCTTATTTTAGTTTTACAAACAATCACTAACATACCAAGTATCATACAATTAACTATGGAACATAATCCAAACTATGCTCGCAGACAAGATGCATGGGAAATTAATCAGATCTAGATGCATATGCTCCTAGTCGTGCATGCCATATTTGAGTAAATCCAAACGCAAGTTTATGCCATAAACTAATTTCGCATGGATTAAGAAATTCACCATACATCACAGACCATTCACATAAGTCAAACAATATCAATCAAGTTCCTAACAAGATCCTAATAACCTAGAACTATCAAATCAAATGCTTTGAATCTTAAATCCATATAATACATACGAGCAAAGAAGTCATACCCACCTGATTTCGCCATTCTTCAGGGCAACCTTGTTTTCCTTCGAACTCCTCGATACTCAAAATCTACAATCTGTAATTCAACAGTTAATGAGATTCACTAATTTCCTAGTTCACATTTAATCTTATTCAAGTTATCCTTAGACTTAAATAATCTCTAAAATGATTATATAGTCTCGAAATCAATTTCAACAAATTTTGGATTATTGTTCAACTCTAGAATTTTATGTATTCTAATTAAAGCAACTTCTAGGTCTCGAATTTCGTCAATTTGGAATTAAAGCTTCAATAATTTATTTGCAAGTCTTTTCGTAAAATTTGATTTCTAATAACTTGATCGTCGCAATTTAAATAAGTTACTAGTATTATAATTAACTTAATTATGAACAAAATAAGACTTCTAAATATTATACATTTAGTTTAATGGTCTAGTATTTTAATATTTTCTTATAAAAGACTTTTAAACTCCTAAGGTTTATTTTTCGTGTCTTTAACTAATTTAATTTATTAAATTATAAACTTATCCTAATTTAAAAGATTAATTAATTTAATTCTATCAATTCAATTAATCCTCATGTTCAATAATTAATAACTAATCAGATATTGAATTTATTTAATTTGAATCATTAAATAAATTTTTTAAATTATTTTTGTACTTGCTTTAATTAATTTTAATTTGTATCTAGTTTCTAATTTCTAATTTCATTTTGCTTTCACATCTAAAATTATCAAAATAAATTTTTTACTATCTAAAAATTTAAAATTTAAAATATACTTCGCGTCGTCTTTTTTATGCGAGCGACGCTCGGGACGAATCTCCCTTTGTTGTACGTTCGATTCTGAAATCTAAACCGTCCCAACATGTTGTTGTATGGCAGCCAGCTAGCCCACCAATACTTCTTTCTATCTCGGTCTAGAACGGAGCAAACAAATTTGCTCTATTATTCGTTCCTCTTCTTTCTATATTGACAGCAACTTCGGTCCTCTCCTTCCTAACTCCACACGTCCAAAACACACACACAGCAGCCACAGCTTCAATAACGCCTCACCCTGCGATCAACACCACGGACCAGCAAACTCCACCGCTCCACGCACTAACTCCCCTCAAAGCTTCACTGTTCCATGCCTCACAACCCAGTTCATCTTCTTCATCATCATGGACCCAGAATTCGCAGTCCCTGTTTCCTTGATTCTCCTTCTGTTCGTGACTTTCGGCCAGCAGCACAGCTTCTCCATCATGGCCGGACTGTAGCAACACCTCACACATTACGGCAGCCATCATCTCCCAGCCACCCATTCCATCTCCATCTTCACGGTCAAATAACAGCATCAACAAAGCAGTCGTGTTCTGCTTCCACCTCCCTTCTCTGTTCAACACACCAAACATACACATCCATTGCCATCTTCTTCTTTCATTTCGTTTCTTCCTACCACTCCAGCAACAGTCGGCTTCATTGTTCATCTTCTCTACTTCCTCTTCTGTTCATGATTCACAGTTGTCGAGTCTTCATCTTCAACCCAGCAGCAGCTGGTTCTTCCTCTTCTTCCATTACGTGAGCTACAGCAGCTCGGGTTCTTCGTCTTCAAAACAGAGCATCATCAACAGTCGTAGTTCGTCCAGCCAGCAGCTCCTCACAAGCTTCCATTCTTTGTTCTTCTTCACGATTTGCAACAACCAGTTACACCAACCACAAGACTCAGCAACCCACAGTTGGCATCATCTCAATGCCGGCCATTTGATCCCTCTCTTCACGGTTAATTTGCAGCAGAACATCCAACAAATTCTACTCCAAATTATGCTCTTTGTCTTTCATTTTTGTCTGCCCAAATATGAAACAACAAGCTGTTATTCTCCATTTCCAGAAACAAGACACTGTCCTTCTTCATTCTTCTTCCTACTTCGATTTCTTCTTCTCCCCTATTTCGTACGCCTAACAGAGGTCTTCCCTTTTGTTTTGTCTTTAATGGCTGGCTCACTTTCTTGTTCATCATCTTCACTGCGTTCTGCTCCTTCTTCTTTGGTTCGTCTGGTTGCAGCAACCAACAATCCAGTTTGCTCTCTGCTCTTCTTCCCTGCATTGCTTCTTCTTCATTTGGCAATTGCAACAACTACAACGGTAGTGAAGTACCGTTGCTCTGATCGCCTTCCTTCCCTCTACTCGTCTCACCAGCCAACATCATCGGCTGCTTCTTCATTCTGCAGTAGAAACAACAACCGCTTGGGTAGCAACAGCAACGGCCATCACCATTACAGCAACAGAGCACCCTGCTCTGTTTTTTTCCTTCTTGCTCACGGTTCCAGTTGACCACTTGGTCATCCTCTTCATTTCGTTCATGAGACAATGCCCCAGAACAGATCATTGCTGTTGTTTCCTTCTTCTTCATTCATTCCAATCTGACAGCAGTCGTAACCGCCATGCTCCTCTTCTCGGTTCTTCTTCTTTCCAGAGTTGTCTTCCCTCCATAGTTCTCTTCCTTAGGGCAACTCCAACCCATACCACCAAATTTGGAGGGATGGTCCCTCCAAATTGAACCCCACTCTCCTCTAAATTTTAATTCATCTCCAATCCATCTCTCTATATTTATACTATTCCTCCCTTTAAAAAAGCATATTCTAATAATATTCTTTTTTAATCTTATTTTATATTTATTTATATTATTTTCTTTAAAATTAATATTTCTACCTATATATTTTATGATTTTTTATGTCTATAAGTAAAAAAATAATAAATAATTTATAATAATTTTTATATTTTAAATTAAATAAAATTTACATTATAAAATTATTATTAATACATAAAAATTATTAATATAAATCTAATTATAAAAAATTTAAAACTGATATAAAATATAACATTAAAATTAACCTCATAAAATTAATTGCTAAAGATATTGCATTTATTGTTAAAATTAGTTATCAATTAATATAAGTTTTTAAAATTTTAATATATGATAAAGTTAAATTTAATATAAGTTTTTTAATATGATAAGTTAAATTCATATTATTTACTGAACTTAAAATAGATATTAAAAATAAAAAAATTTTAAAAAAGTCTTCTTTTTCAAATTTAAATAAGAAAAATTTTAAAAATAAAAAAAATAAAAAAAGGGGCCCTCCGCCAAAATCAGGCAGAGAGCTACAGTGGCCCGCCATCCTTGGCGGGCCTCTGTAGCTCTCCGCCTGCTTTGGCGGAGAGATTGGCATGGGTTGGAGTGACCAACCCACGCCAAATCTCCAACCCACGCCAATATTGGCGTGGGTTGGAGTTGCTCTTAACAAGCTCACCGCTAAAACTAGAAAATTCTGGTTTGGCCGAGATTTTACTCCTTTTCTTCTTTTTTTTCTCACTAACCATTATCATATATATCCATAAACCTTATTATAAAATTTATAAATTGATATATATCATTCTCATTGATTTATTTAACCCCTATTACAAGTTTACGTATGTTAATAATATCGTTTCTTATTCGTTTTAATTTTTTTTTATTATATGCATAATTATTTTTTTATCATCAATTTATTCCTACTTCCCAATTACTACTTTCATTAATCCATACAATTTTCTAATGCTCTATTTCATCCTATGTATTTATTCTTTTCTTCTAGCTAATTCAAGCTAATATCGAACTAATTCAAACTAGTCTCAACTATCACTTTATTATTTTATTTTTTTTATGCCTATTCATGACGTGGCATGATCACAAAGTTCCGAGGTGTTACAGAACCTTAAGCCATTGTATTCACGGTTTTATGTGCATGCAAAGTTACCTCGTTTTATATGGAATCTAGTACTTAGAAAAAAAATTTATAACTAGTTCATGTGTGTTAAGTGTTGGGGTGTATGTTTGAGTATGATTTTACCACATTTGCTTGTCGTTTCAAATGGCTCTTAATCAATGAATGTTATGTGATCTAAACCCTTACAAAATGTGTAAGAAAGAACCTTAGATTAATGGTTTAATGGGGGTAATTAGACACTTGAAAATCATAGAAACCATGAGTATTGGAAAAACCAATTACATAGTAGAGACTTTATGGGATCAATTTAATGAACAAAATGTAGCATTGTGAGCTAAAATTTGGTGGAGACATTTCTAGTTATGTTAAAAACATTTGTGCCAAATTTCGTCCCAATCTGAGTTGGGTAAGGGGGTCAATTTACATGGATTGTGGTTGTTTATCACATGAAATTCAAGAAATGAAAGTTTCTATTATTCCACTTAAAACCCCTATCAAATGAAGCCCAAATATCAAATCTAAAATTTTGGTGAATGTTTAAGAGGTTCAAATCAAATCTGAAATGTCTTGTGCAAACCCGACACATAGATTGATCGCAGAAAAATTAGAAAATTGCCTGTGCGGAGAGAACAAAAAGCTTGAAATTTGGCTAAATGTTGAAATTCAGAGATTTTTTACCTAATTGATCCAAGTTTGATGTAATTTGGCCCAATCTGACCCAAATTGACCGAATGTGACCAAAATTGATCATATTAACCAATTTTGACCAAATTTGACTAATTGACTAGGTTTGATCGATTGACTAAATGTGACCGAACCGAATTTGGGTTGATCGAAACTGATTAGGGATAGTGAAACAAGGGTTAAGCTACATTTCTAAAGCAAATTGAAATTAAGTTTAAAAAAATGCAAATTCGAGTGTACATTATGGGACTAGGCCAACTATCAACGCAATATCAGTACACGGGACCCAAGGTAAGTAGTTTAATTCGGGTGTTACTTTAACTTATATTCCCTGCTTAAAATGTACGAGAAATGACATTAGTGAAATGGTTTCATGGGATTGAGATCCATCAAACTAGTTTTGAAATATATAGATGTATACGGATAATGAGACCATATGCTTGAGATCCAAGCACAGTGTAACAACCCGGATTTTCATAACACGTGAATGTGACATATGTGTATATAAGTAGGTATTATACACGTACGTACATGTATAAATAATATCACATGAAAAAAAAATTATTTGAATAAATAAATTTGAATAATTTAATAATAATAATTTATCTAAAGTATAAATAATGAAAAAATATATATATATTAAATGGGGTGATATGATTTTAAGCAAACAAATAAGATATAATATAAAGGTAAATATAATGTAGTTGGTTATTAAGATAGAAAAAAAATGATAAGATAAGGTGGTTGTGTATTTGAATAAATTATGCAATAGTTAAGTGGTGGTGAATTTGAGCAATTAATGTAGGTGGTGGTGGTGAATTTGGGCCACACAATCTTTAATAGCAAAGCTTGGCACGTTTTGGTTAGGGAGAAAAAACAAAATAAATAAAACAAACCATGAAAAGAGGATATGGATGGATGGACGGTGTTGGTGGTTTGACCACAACTTGTAGCTTCTTTTTGACTCCCATCTTCATTTTAAGAAAACCAAAATAAGGAAAAAGACAAAAGAAGGAAAACAAAGTCAAGAGGAAAGAATGAAGCTTTTGAAATCCTATTGGTTATTATACATGTATGGGGCGGTGGATTCACTTACCTATTATCTCATTTCATTTCCTTTCTTTATGCCTCATTTACAGAATGAAAAAAAAAGGGAAAACTCACCGAACGTGAAGCAGAGGAACGAACCAAAAAGGAAGATCTGATTTTTCATCGAATCTGATGCATAGGTAAGTCATTTTCTCTGACTCTAGTTACTAAAATGTTAATTAAGCCTTGTACTACAATCCTATCGGTACAATTTTTACTATGGATAGTGTTTTATACCTGTATCCAAAAATTGTCTATTTTTCAACAGTGGGTAAAACTTAGTAAAAGTTATACCAAAATACTTCTGTTGATAAGTAGATCTCAAATATGTAGTTAGTTCTCATTTGTTTATCTTATATATTCTAAAATAAATATCCAAAGTTTTATAACCTTTGGATGGGGTTTTGATGGAGTTAAACCCCAATAAAACCTTGATTGAAACCCATAAGAGTGTAGAGAATGAAAATACATACCCATCGACACCAAATTCATAAATTTTGGATATCAATTGAAATTTTGGTGAGCAATTGACCCATAGGGTTATCTATTGAAAATGAAAATTTTAATAAAAATATAGTTAAAAAGCTTATTTTGATATTTTCTGTTATAGAATTATTTTATATGAGCAAAAAGTAATATTAAAGATTATTAAGCATATTCGAGCTAATGCGCACCAATAGTGGAGTTAAACGAATAACTTGGGTCAAATAGGAGTAGTAAGTACGTGAAAAATGATTTATACATTAAATTCAAATGAGTTGAATTTGGTTTGATGCATGTAAAATAATTTGTGATGGCAAGATTTGATTGGTGCTGTGGAACTAAACTGTTATTGGATATTAGAAACTGGTTGGACAGTAATTGTGAGTAATCTTTACT
>JAJIYU010009690.1:0-16802 GCA_030144865.1 Tinospora cordifolia | reverse complement strand
AATTAAAAATAAATTTCAGAACATGATCTAAGAGAAATAAAATTCAGCACATGAATATTATGAACTTAAATCATGAATCAAACACAATCATGCATCATACTTTGAAATCAAACCTAAATATGATTCTAAACATGGCATGGATATTGCATGATCTTGAACATGGATCAAAACTGAAATAAAAACATGATTTCAAACACAAACAAGACTGAAAATCATTATTCATATTGTTCTGACTTGTATGACGTATTTCATCCAACAAATATAATGTACTGTATACTATCAACTATTAATTAATGGTAATCACCTACAAATATATACAAGAAATTCACTATGAACACTCTAATATTTATAATTCTTGAATTGGCATTAGACAATAAATTCATCAATATCACACAAGTTTCTTACATAGTATGCTATAAATACGACCATTATGAGATCTAAATGTTTTGATAGTTTGAAGTTATATTTCTCATTTGAACTAAAAAAACTAAAAACCTGAATATGAATTACTTAACAATGTAAATATTTTGAGTTGTGATTACAATTCTATTTTCTTGATTTCTACAATTTTTTGATCTCCGCAATTTTTTAAAACTTTTGTGATTAAATTGCACTTCTTTAAAAAAAATTCTCATTTCTATCCTATTTTTGTAAAATGTATTTTGTTACCAATTTGAATATTGTTTCTATTTTTAATCTAATCACGTGATTCTTGACCTAACTAGTGTGATTCTCTTTTGCAAAATATTTAAATATAATTTTGATATTAAGTTTATATTACATATATAAAACTGTTATACTTCTGTAATTTTTCACGGTTTTATGTATAAAAATGTGATTTTCTCTTTTCTTTATTATGGTGATATTTTAGTTGCATGCAAAGACCGTCCAATATCCAGCGTATTGGGCCCAAGCCTGCTTTTAAATTCACCCATCGGGGTGTCACATGGTTTGAAACCCCAACTAAAACCCTAGCCGTAGTAGGCTTCTTCGTCTGTCTCTATAAATAAATGCATCCATAAACCCTAGCATCTCACTTGTGATTGAAGCAGCCGCAGAAGCGCCAGTAACATAACAGGTAATTATATATATATATGAGTAAAAACGTCCATCATTTCTTTGAATTGTTTTGTTTTACGTCGTTTTGATTTGGATTTCGAGCACATATCGAAGGCTTGCAGGTTCTAATTTATTCCCTCGCCTGTTGAGCTCAAAAACTGTGCGAGATCTTTACTAGTCTTTCTGTTATTATCCTTCAGTATGTTGAAATTCTCCCGCTGAAGGATTTCTCTAATAAGGACTAAGATCTGTGTTTATCTTTTGAAACAATTCAGTTGCTTTTGGTTGCCTCAAGTGGGTAAAATTTAAAACTTTCCTGAAAACAAATGTGTTTTTCGTATAATGTTCCTCCAGGTTGAATTCTTGATTTAACTGGCTCTTTGTGCGTTGCGCTACCGGTTTTATTGTCACTATTGACTTTTATATTGTCGGAATTGATCAGATTGTATGTTGGTTCGTCGTTCTGACTTGGCATATAGAAATTACCTTCAATTTTCAATTTCATGGGGCTTCTTATTTTGGAAATCATGAGTTTTTGGTTTTAATGCTTCCTGTTTTGCATAAACAATCCTCTCGGTATGAACATTACGGTGGAAGAAAAATATTTTAGTCTTCTCGGATCTGTGTTGCTACCAAAACTGTGTTCTGATTGTAAGATAGAAGAATCTCTATTATTAATTTTTGTTAGATCAAGAAATCCCTAAAGGTTTTCCTGTATGATAGAAGCCTAAATGTGAAAGAGTACCTTGGATTATAATTTTGCTACTTGGTTGTATATTTGGTTCAAGAGATTACCCCATGTTTCATTAATTCTATGTTTGGATTATTATTATTATTATTATTATTATTATTATTATTCTTATTATTATTATTATTATTATTCTCTTTTGGTTCATTGGTTTGTGGTTTGTGGTTTGTGGAAACAGATTTGAGATGACAAATCCAAAAGTGTTCTTCGACATAGCTATTGGAAAGACAAAAGCAGGCCGCGTTGTGATGGAATTGTTCAAAGACGTCACTCCTATAACTGCAGAGAATTTTAGATGCCTCTGCACTGGTGAGAAAGGCCTTGGAAGGTCAGGGAAGCCATTGCACTACAAAGGGTCGACCTTCCACCGCATAATCCCTGCATTTATGTGTCAAGGCGGGGATTTCACAAGGGGAAATGGAACAGGTGGCGAGTCCATATACGGAAATAAATTTGCTGATGAAAACTTCAAGTTGAAGCACACTGGTCCTGGTGTTTTGTCAATGGCCAACGCCGGGCCTAACACCAATGGTTCACAGTTCTTTATATGCACTGAGAAAACGCCATGGCTTGATGGAAAGCATGTGGTCTTTGGTAAAGTTGTTGATGGTTACAGCATTGTGAAGGAGATGGAGAGCGTTGGTTCTGTGAGTGGGAAGACTTCTTCAGCTGTTTTGATTGAAGACTGTGGCCAGCTGGTGGACAATTGAAGTCCCGTCTGCAACTTTCGTTGTATTGATTTATTTTATTTTATTTTTTCTTTTGTTGTCTTTGATTTGATGGTCTGTGCTTTTTCAAAAAAAGCGAAAGAGAGAAGTAGGAACCCTTCTTGTACATGTAATTCAAACGTTATGGCTATGCGTGCCCCAATTATTTACATAAACATCGTAGGATATACAGGACATGAGTGATGATGGAACTTGGTGCCAAATTGATGGGCTTTTTCTCCATCTCTTTGTAGTAAGTTTTTCTTAATTTTTTTTGTCGGGGATGAAATCAATAACAATTAATGTTTTAATAAATGAAAGCTTAGCAGTTCTTTATGTTTCAGTTAATATGGTTGGGGTCAGGAGAGGTATCACTGCTATTTTCATGGATGGGTCATCGGTGGGTGGGGTGAATTTAAGTTCTAATGTAATACACGAATGCTTTATAGGTAAAATCTAAAAATATATTCATATATGAGTGATGAACATGATGATATAGTGTAGGTGTGTCATTTGTGACACGAAACGATAACTCGACACATTCATGATACGAAATTAATAAGTTTGGGTTAACACAAAAAATTTGAAAATAACATTTTTAACATGATTATAGATAACTTAAGAAAAATTATAAAAAGTTAATTTAAAATTAATATATTTATTAATCTATTGATAATATAATTCATTATTATTATTATTTAAAATATAACTTTTCAAAATTCTAATTTTTTACAATTTTTATTAATATTTTTAATAAAAAATTATTTTAAAATTTGATTATAAAAAGTTAAATGGGTCATAACAGGTACGCAATTACGAACACAGTTAAACACGACTCGTTTATGATACGATGACATGAATTGTCATTCCTAATCTGGTATAGTTATATTTTGGGTTGACTTTTGTGGGTGCTCTTTAAGTCTTCTACCTCGGAACCATTTGAATTTGTAGCATATTGATTAATGATTGGGAAAGCACTTTTATCTCTGTGAGCCAGTATTCATATACAATTGGTTGTATTGTTGTTGCTCATAGATTGAGGGAATTCTCAGCAAATCTCCAGAGCAGGCGCGTCTGGCAGAGAAATCTCCATCGCTTCTCTCTAAGGGCATCAGCTATGCCTGTTTGGGCATGTTGAGGTGATGCTCAATGGAGCGCCACCTTAGCAACAGAGCGTTGAGCCTCGGTGCAGATCGAGTGCTCAACACTCTGATTGTTTTATTTATTTATTTATTTATTTACTTTTTTGAAACTTGATGTGGCCACCTCTGCCCAAACGTTCAACGCAGACCGAGCGTTTGGGCGAAAGGGATGCCCTAATATTGTTCGTTCACAGAAAGGCTTGCTCCTCTCTCTTTGGCATGGAGGATTCAACGTTAGAAAAATAAACATAAAATAGTAAAGCATCTTTCAAATTCTTTTTCTTGTTCTTGTGGGTGCTCATGTAAACTTTCTTTTGAGATTTAATAAATTAAAAAACTTTTCAAAAAAGTAATATGAATTTGTTTATAAATAATATTAAATGCCTCCATGTAACTTCTAAAATTTATAATCTTGTAATCCCATTATTTAAATCTTATAATATCTAAATTAATAAAATTATTTAAATATTTTTAATTATGTTTATTATCTATTTAATGATTGATGTAACTTCCTATGCCAAAAATCTATATAAAAGAATTTGTATTTCACTAAAATCATTGACAAAGAGACGAGAACGATTTATTTATGCTTATAGCATGTTATTAGTACAATTTTGTTCTTCCTAAAAGGATCTTCAAGATCAAGAAGATTACTTCGATGAAAAAAGAGCTTGAAAAGTAAACTTGAAGATACATGTTGCTATAGATTTAATTAATGATCAGTTTTCATATCATTATTTGAATGACTAGTATCTCTATAACACCCCAACCTCCGTATCTTTTAAGCAGTATACATTATCACCGTTCTCATAACAGTGGACTTAACAAATGGCGGGTTGGGTCGGTGCTACACTACAAGTGACACACACTTATTTTTTTTTTTCAATATCTCATGCCTTTGTGTAAAAATTCAAGAATACAAAACTTTCAATAAAATCAAGGCAAGTTAAAAGAGATATAAAAATTCAAACTATTTTATTCATAATAGAAATTGAGAGTACTAAAATCTTTAAAATAACTAGTTGTTATAGCGAAAGTCTTCAAAATATTTTTCAGTAGAAAAGCATAAAAACTTTAGGCAACATGTCCTAAGAATTCTAAAAAAAAAATTATAATACTATAGACACTTTCTAAGAACTATCTATAATCAACTACTCCATGGGTTCATGTTCCTGAAAAATAAGAAAGGAAGAGTGAGCACATAGCCCAGTGGATCCTTTTCGAACAACCGTCTTTCATATTCAAACTCATAACACAATCATAATTCAAACACTTGCAATCATTAGGCGTTTCAAACAATAATTTGTTTAAGTCGAGTCTCAGACCAAAATGGCCTTTAATCCCTTGATGTTCTTAACAAAGTACCTCCTTAAAGTGAAATAAAGCTTTTCTTAGCCAATTTTATTGGACTTTTGGACTTCAAGAAAACTTACCCACTAACCAAGTACTTTGGTCTTAAAACCATATGAAAAGAACATCCATAGTGACACTATGACCACTATGATGGTACGTCGTTATTATCTCCATCGTCTTTGATTAATTCTCACATCATGATCTCATAAAATAAACTTCAAAATATGAAATCAAACTAAAATTCAGAATATACACAGTCAATTCATGATATACTCATAAAACATGCATTATACTTTAATTTAAAAACCTAAGCATGATACTAACATGGCATGGATGATATGATTTCTCAAACATGAATCAAAACTGGAATAAACATTTAAAATTATAAAACTGAAGTTGAAAATCTTTGAATTTAGTGAAAAACACACAACAATGAGCATGCCATGAATTCAAATAAGAACAGAATGGTGTTCTAAAAATTAGTTCCACCTTGTGACGCTTTTCTTTTGAAATTTCGATAGCAATTTCCCCCACGTACTAGTGCCAATGAAAATTGCCCAATTTAATTCCCCAATTTGAGAGCTTTTCACACACACAAGAAGGGAAGATGGGAAGAGGTGTCAAGAAGAAAGCTTAGAGAAAACAAGAGGAAAATTCAACTCTTATTTTTTAGAATGAATAAAATTGGGGGCCTAGGGGGTTTATATAGATTTTTCAAGGGAGAAAATTAGAAAGTTTTGTGTTTTTCTTGAAGTAAAACTCCTAATTTGTTTACAATTTAGTACTTTCTAATTTTTAGAAGAGAAAAATAAAAAGTTTTGAGTTCTTCTTTGAATAAAACGCCCTAATTCTACTTAATTTTGTACTTTCTAATTTTTAGAGCAAAATGGGTATTTTTCAGATTTTTTTTCAAATTTTAGAAATATTTTTTGGAATTTAGAAACTATTTTTTAAAATTTTCGGATATTTTTTCGTATTTTTCGTTAATTTTAACGTAATTTTCATATTTTAAATTTCGGCTTTATTTTGGTTCCTCGAATTTTTCACGAGACACGCATTCGAATTCAATCGAAGCCGTTAGATTAATCTCAGATCAATCAATAGAAATTAGATTCTCGATCTCGGCCGTTGGATTTCCTCGAGCGCATCAACAATTGCGATCTATTTAAAACGGCTTTGATCTGGATTGTCCAATGATCCTCGAGCGCAGCCCTATTCGCGAATTTATAACACGGCTTTGATCTGGTCCGTCCGATGGTCCTCGAGCGCAGCATTGTTCGCGATCTCTTAACGCAGCTTCGATCTCGACCGTTGATGATCCTTGATCACGGTGTGCAGATCTGATTATGCGATTCACGAATCTCATTCTGTTCGCACGATCGTTATCGAGTCACATACTTGGATCTCCAGCCGTTCGATCGTGATGATCCAGTGCTCTCGTGTGTATATGCGGTTCTGATCGTGGCCGTTGGATCATAATTTAGATTTCAGATCTACGGTTCACAGTATTTTGAGTTTATTTTTAATTTTTCAACCGAATTTCTTACTTTCATTTCAATTTTTTTTCCAAATCTCGATCTCAATTGACTTTCTAATCCTGTTTTCATAAAAAATTACACATATCCTTGTATTTTTGGCTATGATATCCTATTTTATGCATTATAATCATATATTTTCTTCCCAAAAATCCCTTAAATTAATTTTGTATCTCTCATTTGGGTAACTAGGACTTGCTAAAATTCTCATTCGTCAATTCTGTACAATTTTCTAAGTAAAAATTCAAATTTCATATAAACTTTTCGAGATGTTACAATCTCTTTATGCTCGCATGATTATTTATATGTAATATTTTTTATTATAAATTTTATATAATGTCACCAACTGATTAAAGGATGTTCTCTATTTGCATCTTGTATAATCTTTTACATTAGAAAATAAAAGTCAAAGTATAACAAATAAGTAATTTATTTGATACTATTGTGATTTATTATGCTCTATTCTTAATTTTATGATATAAATAGTTGTTGATAATAAGTAAATTTTATCATAAGTAAAGCTAAAAATTAAAAGAGAGAGAAAGTATCTCGTTTTAAGAGGCTAATTATTTTAGGAAGACATTATCTCATTGCCTTTTTTAAGGTTATCTTACCAACTCATATAACAGTGCATTATAATAAAATAAATAAATAAATAAAAATGTGAACATATGATTTTAAAGTTAAATGAGATAACTTTTTTATTTATGTTATAAATGTTATGAAAGATGAATTATCTTCATGAATATGAATTTCTCAATTATCATTGATACATGAGCAGAATAATGAATATGTTAATAAAAAAATTATCATTCTCATTCAAGTAATATAACACATTCTTTAAAGTGAATGTTGCATTTGTTAATAATTATTACTATGGATGCAAATATAATTATCATAATATATGACAAAAAATATATGATAGTGATTGAAACAAAAATAGTTTTCCATACTATGTTGTAATAGTTTTCAAATAACTAAATTGATGCTATAAGGCATAAAGAGATTGAAAATTGGATGAAATTATTTGTTTAAATTAAAAAAATATAAAAATCACTTAAAGGAGATTGTTTATCTAAATTTTAAAAATATATCGGTGATAAAATTAAAATTAAAATTATTTATTTTTATTCAATATTGAGTTAACTTAGCTTATAATATATATTTTTTAATTTTGTTTATATCTTAAGCTACAAGAGATAACCTTGTTTAATACACACACACACATGGTTTGGCTCACATGAAAAAAAAAAAAAGAAAAAGTTTGCGTAGAAAAATTTTTATAGCTTAAAGCTATACAAAGAAAAACAAAAATCTTAAACAATAAGATTATTATGGTTGATTGTACTTGAAGTCATAATACAATAAAATGTAAAATATTATAATATTTGATTTCATACATTAAAATTGTAAAACTTGAGTTATGTACATAAAAAATCTAATAATTTGTAGTTATATTATGAGAATAATATTTCATAACTTAAAACTATTATAAAACAATGTTATTATTATTATTGGCTAAGCTTATGAGCAAAATTCTTTAGCATGAAGCTATTGAAAAAAAAATTAAGTTAAAAAGTGTGTATATTAAAATTTGATAAAACTATAGCTAGCAAGAAGTTATAAAAATGTTTTAAAAGGTCAAAGTTATATTAGGATGATAATGTTCCATAAAAAATTAGAATGAGTTTTGCCTAGATACTATATATATAATTGTGAATTTATAAATTAGCTTCAAGCTTATATAAGAGTTGGCCTAATTTTGGTTAGAGTATTTAAAAACTTTTTATATTTTACAACTTTTTTCAAGTACAGAATATATGAGTACTAATTAATATCAACTTTAATGCTAATATCTTATTTTATTATCTTTATTATTTAATATCTTTTTTCTTCATTTATTCATTTTTCAAATAAGTTTTATAAATATTTTATAACAAACATGATTGAGAGATTATTTGTCATACTTAAGTTTGCATATGAAGTTACACTATTAATTGATCAAGTAAACTTAAAATTTATTTTGATCATAATATTGTAATATTTAAATATAAAATATCATGAAATAATATTTATACTGAAGAAAATGTTATTAGATGTTAAATATGCTCCTGAGGTAGCACTGAAGTGCTCAAGTGTTCTTATGAAAAAAAATAATTAAAAAAAATGTAATTTTAATATTACTTATATTATAGGAGTGATAATTAATATTATATGAAAGACCACCATACTTATAGTTATTATTGCAAACCTATCTGTGAGAGTGATTTCATGACCAACATATAATATCATATATGTTACATCTATAAATATAATACTATATCAACGTCTCTAACCTTGTACTCCACATATATCCACAAAAAATTCAACATAATTTCTTCTAAAATTTTGACTTAATCTAAAGAAAAAGAAGTCACTTGATAGATAATTCATTCTTTAACAATTCCATAAACAAATACTTTTCACATAACTTCCATAAATCATAATCTATAACTTGTAACCAATAGTTGGCATAATCATAGTTTCCAAAACTCTCATCTAGCTTAAGAGAAAAGTACAACCCTCTGTGTAATATTATACATAGTAATAATTATAATTATACAAAAATACAAGCTTACAAAATCCTTAGCATATTCACAAAAATAATTATTGTAGAATTATTTACTCTTTGTGTACTAGTCGCTTCCTTTTTTGATATATTCTTGAAATGTTAAAGAGACTAACTGAGCTATAATATATTTAGTGAATATTATTTATCAATAGCATTTAGGTGCATTTAAATAAACATTCAAGATTATCAAATTCAATAAAACGATTGTTGTAATACCTCCAAATTTCACGAACGCATGCACACCAACAACAAAAATATAAAATTAAATAATCAAGAAAAAATGAGTTAAAATCATATTTTTTTTTATGCATGCATAACCTATGGTTTGAGAAATAAAATTAAATATTGGTTGATTGAAACATTGTTCGATTGAAATAGTGGTTGATTAAAATCAAATATTGGTTTGAGAAATAAATCAAATATGGGACGATTGAAAAAGAAAATAAAAGCTTGCTCTTCAAGCTTTAGGGCAAGATTGAAAAAAAGAGAGAGAGAACTAGAATTTTTGTGCTTGAAGAAGAAAGGAAAATAGGGGTGAGAAGAAGAAGCAGCAGTCGTGCTACTGTGTATGATCGTGCAAAGAAGGAGAAGAATGAAGAAGAGGAGGAAGAAGAAAGAATGCCATGAAGGTGAGATTCGAGCTTGTGCATTTGGTGTCTTGGGGTTTTTGCGTTTTGTCGTGTGTGATTCATGGATAGAAACAAACAAAGAAGATGAGCTGTAGTCTGTGTGTGAAGAAGAGGAGGATGTGCTGCTAGCTATGGATCATGAACAGAGAAGGAGAGAACGAAGGTGAAAGCTGTTGTGTGTGATTTTGGTAAGCGAAAAATGAAACCCTAGATGGTGTGACCTAGTGCGACGAAGATGAAGAAGAATGTTTGTAACACCCTGTAACTTCGTGATCGAGCCACGTTGTGAGTGAATAGGAGTAAATAAATCATTTCATAGTTCACTTGCGCTCGCGCGAAGATGCGAGTGATGCGGAAATGAAATATATCATTTGATCGAAAAAAATAATAATAATATGAAAAAAACTACACTATAATTTATAGATAACTATAGATAGTTGAAATAATTATTTAATTAGTAACAATAATAATAACAACATAGTAATATATATATAATTATAATAAGACCTATACATTAAAATGATCGGCATATATATATATATATATATATATGTATATGTATATAGAAAAGAGATTAAAATATACATATCATGGTAAACCTATTATAAGGTTTTAAATATACCTATTACCAATGATTAGTAGAAAAAAAATTAATTAAATAAATAAAATGAAATAAAACGCATGCAATTATAAGTATAACCGAATGAAGTGTGTTGAGGAAGTTTGTTGAAGAAGAGAGCCTCGAATGATCTGGATCATAGTAGATTGAAGAGGAAGCCATTTCAGTGGCTTGCTGGTGTGTGTTTGTGTGTGGCTGGCGAAATGAAACAGGAACAGAAGAAGAGAAAACCAGAGCAAGGGGGGCTTTGTGCGGTGGTGGCTGCTGCAACTGCCGAAAGAAGAAGAGACAGCTGCGCCGGAAGGTCCTTGCGTGAACTGGAGAAGGAACAACGAAAGCTGCATGGGTACACCGGAATGGAAACAGAGAAATAGAATTGTTGCTGCTGGCCTAAAGCAACAAACAGGGGAGGAAAAGAGGAAGAGAATCGAAGCTGCAGCTAGTGTTCTGCTGCTACTACCGTGGAATGGTGGGAAGCAGAAGATTGAGACTGCCATGGCTGGACGGGAGTGTGCTACCGTGGTGTTGCTGCGTTGAAGAAGAAGAAGAAAGCTGAAGCAGGATCTGAAATAGAGTAACGAGAGAGAGAGGTGAATGAATCGCGATGCTGCCAATGCTGCTACTGCTGCTGCTAGATGATGAAGATGAAGAACGGTTGCTGCTGTTATGGGAGACTACGAACAGTAGCTAACTGCTGCTGGTGTCGTCGAACAAGGAGAACAGAGAGCGTTATTCGAAGTAGCAGACGAGAAGGAAGAAGATCAGCTCGGATTGGTTGCCATCTGCTGCAACTAATGCTGTTACAGCTGCTTGTCATTGAAGTACATGGTTTGAGCATGGAAACAGAACACGACCGGCAAGGAAACATTGAAGGTTTGGATGAGGGAGCTCGGCTGCTGCAACCAAGAACAGAGGAGAGGATGATGATGCAGGAGCAGTTGAACGCACAGCAAACCGGGGATTGAAGCAACTGAAATTCAGTTGAGCAGAACAACAACTACTCTGTGAGGAAGAAGAACAGAGAAGGGCTGATTAATGTGGATTACAGGAAATGATACAGTGGAAGGTTTGATTGAACTGAAGCACGATTCTGAGTGTAGTGTGACTGAAATACTGGCATTACAAAATGAAGAAGGAAACAAAAATATGGTTGGGGACGGAGTGGACAGAGAAGAGAGGAAACAGAGAGCTGGCAACGTTTTTAATTTGTGGGTGACCGAAATAACGAGGTAAGGAAATTATTAGGATTTTGGATTAGGGTGATTTCAGTATGCTTATTCAAAAATTAAACTATAGTAGGATTTATAAATATAACTTGAATTAGAACCTAAGATAGTGAAAATGAATTGATATGCATTTGGTTAGAACTAGAAAACTTTAAAATGACAAAATAATAAGATGGAAGAACAAAATAAATTAATGTGTTTCCAATAACTTAAATATTTAAATTAAGTAGTTAAAAAAATTCGAAATCATTTATTCAAGTACTAAATTATTCAAGTAGTTAATTATTCAAAGTAGGAAAACAAATGAGTAATAATTAATTTAATTAGCACGATAAATAATCTTAGTAAAGTTCTAAGAATAGTGAGAGAGTAAAACTCAAAATTCCTAACAAGACTAAAGACTTGACAAAAAGAAGTCTTATTTTGTTCGTAATTAGATTAATTTCGATATTAATAAATTATTTAAACTGCGAAGATTAAGTTATTAGAAACCTAATTTTACGAAAAGACTTGTAATTAAATTATTAAAGTTTTAAATTCAAATTGAGCAATAATCCATAATTTGATTCCTAGACTACATAATTATTTTGAAACTATTTAAGTCTAAGAATAACTTGAATAAGATTAAATGTGAATTAGGAAATTAGTAAATCTCATTAACTGTTGAATTTTAGATTTATATGTATATTAGCGTATCAAGGATCTCAAAGGAAAGCAAGGAGTCCTGAAGATCTGTGAAATCAGGTGGGCATGACTTCCTCGCTCATTTGTATTATACGGATTTAAGATTCAAAGCATTTGGTTAAATAGTTCTAGGATTATTAGAATTTTGTTATAAAAATTGACTGAACTTGTTTGGCGTGCTTGGATGATGGTATGATGATTTATTTAAATTGTGCCTTATTTATTTATAGCATGCGCTAATAGGGAATCATGCATTTAGATCTCATCATTTACTCATGTGAATAGTCTGCATTATTTGATTTATTTTTCATGATATGTATGATGGTTAGCATGATTGGAATTGCTTGTAAAACTAAAATAAGACAATGGATCATTAAGAATCCACATACAGGTACGATTGACGAGCCTGAAGCGGATCGAGGTGGCATCTTCTATATGTCACTACTTGAGATCGTCGAGCCACAAGGCGAATCGTAGGTATTCCCACCCGGAGCTGACTATGATAGCTCAAAGTCTTTGGGAGATGGTACGATGCTGCAGTAAGTGCGCTCTCTTAGACTGTGATATGAGTATCGATTGATTTTAGACAGTTATTGGAACCCTCTGAGATTAGATTGGATCACAGGGAATATCGAGAGGCATCTCAACCCTCTTCCGGTCTTAGATTCTGACTAAAACAAATAAATGTTTGAAACGCCTAATGTGTGAAAGTGTTTGTAATGTTTTGGATTGGGTCTGTATAATGCACGTGACGTATAGGACAGATCCACTGAGCTTTTGAGCTCACTCCCATTTCCATCTTTCAGGTACACATAGACTTAGAGTCCGGTAACCTACGTCAAAAGACTCGCACTTTAATTGGACACCTCACGGGGAGGTCGTCTGGGATAGGTGACTTGAAGGTTAAGTTTTATGTACTTTATTGAATTGTTTTAATGAAATTTTGTTGGTTCTAACTTGGTTGTTGTATCTTTAAATGGCTTTACTCGGTTAACGATTTTTGGTTTGAATGAATAATTTTAAGGATTTTCGCGGCATTATCGATGAATTGTATTGGTTAATCTAGTGAATATTTTGAGGAGCCTTTGATGTTTTATTTTGATAAATAATTACCCAGATATTGAATTAAGAACAAATATATTATGAAGTTACTTTTGAAGAAAAGGATTTGCACAGAACGAAATTTTCAAGTAGCATCTAGATTTTCATCGAGTGACGATCCACACGTGAGGTAACACGTGAACAGAGGTCCGGTTGAAAATTAGGGTGTTACAAATATGGTATCAGAGCTCAGTATTATGATACACTGGGCTAGACTTGAGTTCACAGTATTTGATTTTCACTAAATTGTAGATTTTACTGGTTTTGATTTTCACTGAAAAGGGAATTTCATTGGATTTGATTTCTCCGGAAAAACAAAGTTTCTTAAACATTATTTTGAAAAAGGGTAGCATGGGTAGAGGTCTAGGTTTTGTGAAGTGATGCTAGAGTACCTGAGTCACTAATTACATATTTGACTTGAATACTGAAGGGCGTTCCCGACAGTTGACCTCTTCTTGAAAAGGGTATCCCTGAAGGTTAGTGACATTTCTTGGAAAAGTACCCCTGATGGTATATCTTTACAGTGGCACTCATATGCTTGGTGCCTTCTTTGGAAAGAGCGCCCCGATGGGTGGGCCTTATAGAGTTGGTCTTGAGGGTTGGTGCCAGTCTTAGAAGGTGCACTATTCCTGATGGTTTGATCCCAACTTCAAGAAGAAGTCCTTGGAGGTTGAATCCTATTCGGGAATGAGTCTGATTTGGGAACTATGGCATCACAAGTAATGTAATGAAGTTAAACACCATGACCATAGGTCTAGGTAGGGACCGAGTGTTGTCTTAACGGCACAGTGGATCATAATTAAAGTAAAAGACTTTAGGACATAGGTTAGAGATTGAAAATGTGTTTGAACGCACACTTGTGTGGTCAGGACACGAGTTTGGGTGGAGCCTGTATCTCTGGTTTCTATGTAGGATGGGGTGCATAGGGATTTAGGGGTACGGAGGAATCCTGAATTTGGAGAATGACAGACCATGCTTGGTGAGTGATCGATTTCTTTGGCTAAGCTTGTACGCACTGTATTGTACCAGGATGGGGCGGTATAGTATGGTGGGGCTTGTGTCAGTCTTAGAGTAAGTCTGCAGATGCACATGTTGCATTGTGCCTGATCAACACAATGGGACGTGGCAACTGTGGATATCGAGACACTTGCACCATTGTTTGGGTATAATGTAATTATGGGCAGAAGTCTGTGTGGAAGGGCGAGTGTGGGATGGGGCACACGGACCTGGAAACACAGATGGAACCTTTGGAATTGCATTATGCTAGCGTGTATTGGTCGTTTGGTTGTTAGATGACTGTTTGCTATGTATGTGGTCTGATTATTTAAGTATTATAACCCAAACTCCTGTACCCAGAAACAAATGAAATACTGCCGATTTAGAAGCATAAACCCCTAGACAATTGAGACAAATTGAGAACTTAGAGACTATGCACTAGAGTCACCCTAGCATGAGAAACGCGAGATAGCATGGGCGTATAGGAAGTAGTGGTCAATAAGATAAGTCACGGTACCAGAAGGAAACAGAAGATAGATATACATAGATGTATAAATATAAAATAAGCGCTATCCTTCAACTTAACACGAATAGATCAGTGAATGATGAATTAAAATTCTTGGCTTGAGGTTCATGCCAAGGGATTCGCAGATCTAGGAAGGTTATGGCCAAAGAAGAGGTGAGAGTATTTTGAGGATAGCGATAACTAGAAAGACTTTAGTAACCTTGGAATGGATAACATAGATTTCTTAGAAAGTGAGATGGGAGATTACTCCAAAACTTGTGAACAAGTGGTGAGGACTCTACAGTTATTGACCTTACCACAACTGTCGGGGCATACTTAAACATAAATAAAGTCACCAATGTAATCAAAGTCTCAGATGCAACTACAACTTTAAACTCATCAGATAGATAAGCCTACAGATACGATGCCATGGAGTAGATCAGTCATTTATAACAAGGAGCAATGGAAATTATTGAATGAATTCCAGAAATTGAAGCCTAGGTACGTTTTAAGGCGTGACTGATCCCTTTTCAGTAGAAAGGTGGCCCATCGAAACAAATCAGCATTTGAAGGCTGTGGGAGTAACTGGACCTAGAAGGATGACGTTAGCGACATATTATTGGTGGAAAACGATTGAGAATGACTTAAAACAGGAACAAGCAGTAAAGGTCAAGCATAAGAGGGCATAGTTAGAGCAAATTGTTGGAGGCCCCAAAAAGAGTAACGTAGGCAACAGAGTCAGCAACCTAGAGGTGTCTATACTAGGGATTATCAGACGATCAATAGATAACAATCTCGATAGAATAGGCCAAGACAAATGAGCAGTGAGGACAAGGGTGCAGACCAAGGAATTTAGATGGTGTTAGTTGTCTATTAATAAATTAGAATAAGAAAATAATGGGTGCGATCATACCAGCACTTATGCACCAGATTCTATCAGAATGTCGCAGTTAAGTGTGCTTGAGAAAGAGTAGAAACAAGTCAGACCAGAGGGGTGATAGTAGGAAAAAAATTAGCTAAGATCTCAGAGAGAGTAGATTAGAGATCACTCTCGGTATTGGGTGCAAATGGAGAAAACCATGTAGCTAACAGTAACACCACAGGTGTGATTAAGTAAGTGCAACCAACAAGATAGAGCACTAGCCATTGTACGTTTTCGTTCACGGTGACATACGTAGTCTTGTTCGAGATCTTATCAAATGTGGAGAGTAGAAGGAAATTTTAGTAAATTAACCATTGATTTATTTGAAGAGAACCTTCAGGCTAGGAGAAATCCTCCCTCTGTCCGAGTTGAATAGATGTTTGAACAGATATAAGCCAAACTTCCTGAAACATTCCAGTTCATCTTTTATCTTATACTAGAGAGGAAAACATCTACTATATATATGGTCGGTGGATGAAGAAAGTCTAGTTGATGTTGATAATGTGACTCAACGTATTGCTCCAATAAGGTTTAATGACCAATACTTAACAAGTGTTCCTCCTGAGGATCAATGCCGAATGTGGTGGCTTAAATTCCTTGTTGTCAGTTGAGCAATTTCTTTCTAATGCCTAAACCTCCAAGGTTTCAACCACCACTTTGGAAATGGATGTTTCACACGGTATTTCTGATCAGTATGAGTTACTCTCTATTACTGTGGTAGTTGATTCTAGACAATGACCATTGATCTTTCGGTATAGGGTATTTGTAAGAACACAATATAACACCCCAACCCCCACGTTTTTTAATTTGAGAGATTTGTTACGATGGACTTAACTAATTGGGGGGTCGGGCCGGTGTTACTTTACAAGTGACACACACTTGACTTTCTATTTTTCAATACCACATGCCTTAGAATAAATTCAATAGTGCAATTTCACATTTATAAAAAATCAAGGCATTTAAAG